>JAKSZP010014705.1:0-124122 GCA_022478985.1 Massospora cicadina
ATTCAGATAAAGTCACTGCCTTATTAACATGTAAGCTTCCACAGTAAATTGATCATCAAATGCGGTGAGGGTCTCATTATGCTTAAACCCAATGGTCAAGAGCTCTGCCTCCCCCTGGAACATCTTCTCAGTACCCCCAAGCAGCTGAGCATGGAATCCTTCACTTCCTGGTATGTAACGAAACTGTTAGGAAGATAGCAAGTAACTTGGTCGGCAATTCTGACATCTAAGATGGATATTAACAATTTCGTTTTCCACTGATCTGAAGCTCCTTCCGCTAAAAACAAAAACTGCTCAAAGAACCCATGGATGTTCCCATCACGATCAAACGGAGGCAGCTTGCCAATACAAACCTCCTTAAGAAGATCATCCTGCCTTTTGATCACAGCGTCCAAGGCAAGTCTAATTTCCACATATTCGTTTGCCTGGTATGCCAGAAGGATTCCCCGTTAGTGTAGGCCTGATGAGGCATAGCTCACGCCTAGATTTTTATTTTATTTTTGGTGTTGATCAGTGGGCCCTTGCAGTGAGCACCACTAATATAAATTCAGCAGAATCGTTGAGATACGCCATAAGGTTTTTGTGCAGGGCCAAGCCCAATGAGCAATACACAGACAATATGGAGATTGTCAGCCCATGAAACAACGTAAATACTATAATAAAAAAATGAAGCAAACTCTTCTGTCACACTACTTTATTTTTTTATATAAAAACACAAAATTCCTTCTGCTTCACTAACTTCTTTCTCTTAACAATCCTCCTTCTTTCAATTCTCTGGTATCACTTATACTCAGCATTTCAGTTGATACCAACACTTTTGCTTAGACTATTCATTATGCCATATTTTATTGGTTCTTGCAAATTCTTCATTCATTAAAATCCACAATCGCCTAGTTTGAAGTAATTCACCATGTATTCATTGTGCATTGACATCTCCTAATCGCCTTATTTTGAAGTGATCCAATAACCATCCGTTCTAACCTATATTGCCTCATCCTAAGGCGCGTAAATAATTGTAAGTCAGAATCATGATCAGTGGATTCTACCCATTCCGCCATAACAACTTAGGACTTATCTTCAAGTCATATTAGAATTACAACATAAGTGTTCCACAGAAGTTTGTTAAAACCTTTATCTTATATAAGTATACAAGAACGCAGGACAGCTTGAGATCTTTGAGGACAATATTCAGTACTAAATGAGTTTTCTTTAGGGAATTACACAACAATTAGTCATCTTAGTAGGTTAGAACTAGACTTGAGAGTTGATTATCTACGTTTCTCTTTGTCAGCTTTTGACTCTTTTTGTCAGTATCCTGAGATAAAATTCATAACCAAAATGTATTTGGCATTGCCCAAATGGTCCACCGTATCAGTGATCCATGGCAGGTTGCATCTATCCTTTTGTTTTAGTTTAAATTTATGGTAATTGAGCACTGTTTGGTTCTGTCCTTAGTCTTTACTGATAATTGTGAGGCCCATAGCTCATGGATGGTTTCAGCTTTTTTGCTTCAAGAGTTTTCATTTTTTTAATTGCTATATTTTTTATAGCTCATTGATGAAATATTTTCTGCTAGCGAATGGGAGCATAATTTCCCAGGTCTACATGTTAATTGACAATTCAGGATCACTTCAAATCATGGTCATCCACAGCAAAAAAAACGCGATACTTCATAAACAAATATAGAGCTTACATATTTGAACTTCTTGTAATCCCATTAAGATATCTCTCAAGATCACTGTCAAAAAACTGGTCAGACCGTCGCTGTGCAATCAGACTCCTCTTATGATCCTACCTCATGAATACTTTAATATAGTCAACAGGAAACAAGGTGTGATATGCTATCACTTGATGACTTTTCAATGTTAAAGGCTGATTCCATAAATTTGCTACCAAATATCTGTATCGCTAATACTGGTAATATCGACTCAGGTGCTACATGAGTTCTAACCATAAACATTTATGAGGCATAATAACTTCCTGCATAGCCCTTAAGGTATCTCAACTTATAAGTAAGTGCCTAAAATCACCTGATGTCCAGAGAGTACCACGATGCTTTTATTAGAGCGTAAAGGTAGCCTATAAACTTGTATTTGATTAAAATAAAGCTCTCATTCTTAATTGGTGGTAGCATATGAGAACAACTATATCAATATGCAAGGTTTACGTGTGAGTTATTGTAAGAGTCTATATATGCCATAAGATGTAAAATAAGCCATATCTAACAAAGGTTTTCAAAACGCTTCATCCGTCATTTTAAAAATTTTAGCCAGAATGCCATATAAACGTCATACCTATTAACATATCATAATTTTTGTATGTTAGCACTAACGCGGGTACTACTATGGCAATTATTACAATTCAAAGTGACAGTGAGCTGTATGCTTCTTTGGATACAGTGCATTCTGGCTAGTGGTACATTAATTTTGCAATGTTCAAAATCATGTTTTGGTGACAGCGTGTTCATAATCCTGGTAGACAGGATATTGACTGGTGCTCAAGTGCCATAATAGCTCAAATAATGTTTTACTCCACAAAAATGTCTCTAGAGGTACATTTGGAAAAAGAAGAATAGCTGTTGTTAATACATGTACGTCCAAAAAATACTTGTCCAAGAAACTCTTGAATCATTTATAATTTGGGGGTATTATTTGGGTATCTAGTTTACTGGTATGGTTAAATTACATCTTCTAAAGATGGTACGTTAGCAGAAATATGTGGTATATTAGCAGAATTTTATCCTACAATCTTATAAGCGTAAGGTTTATCAACTAATCTACAAGCCTCCTTGGCTGCAATTTTCTCAGCTTGAGTTTGAGTTATAAAGGGAACATTGCCAGCGTTTTATTGGTACAGCTAATTAGTTGGAAGATATTAAGTTATTATAAAAATCTTTTTTTCTCATGGGCGAGATTTTCATTGTCTTTTTGAAGGAGATAGAGAGCAACTCCTCTTCTTCGCCCTTTTTTTAAATTGTGGTGGGGTGGCTGCACCACATGTATTTGTTTTCTTAAAGGCTAATACCTTGCATAATGATCCTTCTGTTTACACTCATAACAAATATTTGGTTAACATCACGTCTCAAAAATTAATTTGTAGCCCCCACCTTGGTGATGGTTTAATTGCTATAAGGTCTATGGATAGTTCAATAATGGCGTCACAGTAGAAAGTGTTATTATCTACCATTCCACATTTTAAGATCAAAACGTAGTAGAAAATCAGCTTAAATAATTGCTTATCTTGAAGAGGGGCGTGTCCCTTGAAAAACCCGTTGCCATTGCATTGAAAAGCTTGCACTTAGGTTTTAAAGCTATAGTCATGGCTATTATGGTGTCCACTTCATAACGTAACCAAGCGCCAAGTAACACAATAGACTCTAGCGTGATTGGTCAGAAAACTTGGTAAGGGGCTTATTAAAAAATTGGTATGACTGACCAATAAGTCATATTTAGTTTGGCAGATTCTATGTTAATTGCTGAAAGAGATTAAAACTTGGATAGTCAATTGTGTCATCTTGAAGTGAGTCAATAGAGGTGATATTAGTTTGGCAAATATTTTGAATTCCAACAGAGCCTCAATGATGAGGCAGAAACAGACAAGTTCCAGCAAAGGATTATTAGATAAGCTGAAGGGTTGGAATTAATCAAAGCAACTAATATATGAGTAGGATGGGAAGACAAGAAGGGTGATCTTTTTGAAGAAGGAATTGAAAAAGAGTGGATATTAGGAAGACCCTGGCCAACGCCCTCCTTCACCAGCAACTCCATGGGGCAATGGAGCCTCTTGTCAAGGGTATTCCTATCCCTAATTTTCCTCGTGATTTTGAGGATGATGTGAAGTATAAAATTGAGGAGCTTGCTTTCAGTGCAAGCCGCGCTTGCATTGATGCAGTAAAGATTTCTCTTTTTGACCCCAATTATCCCAAAACCCACTGGCGCATCAAGTCATTTACTTGTGTGCTGGCTCTCATCATTTTTGCTTGGCATCAACAAGCTCAATACGTTGAGGCGATGGACACCACCGGCCTCATTAACAAAAATAATCCCCAACTATACCTCCTTATGCCCCATTTTGATGATGCTCCCACCCCAATGCTGTCCGCCATGGTCTGCCAGCTAAAGCGGGCGCCGGACAAAAGTTTCCCCAAAGCCTCCTCATCATCTGATATGGCTTCCTCTGCTGAAAACCTAGGGGCTATATTAGGAATTGTTTTATTTATATTAATCCCTTTGTTTGGCCCATTTGCAAATAAAGATGCGTGAAAGCTTCCCCTTTTGGGTTGGGCACCACTAGTAATAAAGAGTGGCTAGTAGGAAGAGGGTATTGAAAGCAGGAAGATTCTGCTAGTGATATTAAATTAATAAAATAAGTGTGATCAAGGCGATTGCCTCATATTTTAAGTTTATTAAGTTCTTTTTGTGGACCAACGATCTCCATATTGTTCTTCCATTGCTCATTGGGCTCAACCCTGTTCAACTCTTCTGGCAAAAATTAACCATACCTCCAATTTTATACCAGGGCTCATTCCATTAAATTATTTGTAATGAAATCAGCCTTTTCTTGTGCCATCTTCTTGACTCAAAAATGTTTTCAAAAGGCTTTGTTTGACCACATGGAAAGTCATGGATTGTTTTAATTTAACATGCTATTCATCTTCACACTCTACATCTAAAGTAGATAACAATAATTTTGGCTTTGTACTGATAGGAGGCTTTTAATGGCTAAATCAAATGCTAAAGAATCTGTACATATATCCATCTCTGATGAAGGGGGTAGATTGTTGACGTGAAATTTTCATTCCCAGGCTATGGGGTCTTGGAATTAATGGTTAAGTTTCACAATCATGGTAAGTGGTACTGGGAAAAGGGAGTAAACTGGGTTGAAGTTTGCTTTACAGTTCATTGAAATTCTATGTTCTTATAGTGCAGCTTTCGCAGGCAAAAAAGCCATTATGGGTAAATATTCTTGTTAAGAGAAAATTCTTCATGCATTGAAACATCACAACAAGCATATACATCTTCATCACCTTCGTGATTCTTATAGGCTCTTTGTAAGGTACCAAGCTCCAGCTATCAATCAGGGTAGGACTTTTATTCCTTAAGAACAAAAAGGGACATAAAAACAAAGGCTCTGCCATTCACCAAACTATTTATCTGTGGTATATGTTAAATAGGAGATGTGTAGCTGCATCTCCCACTTGTGTGTCTCACTCAGTCCTAAATCCAACCAAATTATTTATAAATAAATCAGCATAACACTATGTAGATAAGACTAAGAAGTTTTGTTGTACATTTAAGAATATCATTTTATTAATGTTTCTAACACCTTCTAAACTCAAACAGAGATCTCAATGAAGCATCCTCACTTGTAAAAATTTTTACCTAGGATATCCCAGGTGAAAGTATATTATCAAATAAGTCCCAATTAAGGCTTATAACAATTGGGTTGGGACCATCTAGTACTAAAAAAAAAGGCTTATAACAAAATGTGAAATGTAGTCAAAATGCTTTAAAATAGGCAACAAGTTTGAACAGTGCCAAAGCAGAATTTAATTGTCAGATATCTCTCTTTTGCTTTAATAAGTGATTTTGATTGAACAAAATTTTTTAAAAAAAGGTTTCACTATCCTCCCCTTTTACCAGCGCCAAACTCAGCATTTGTTGACAAGATCAACACCAGCTGCCCCCTGGGGCGGCGGTGCGACGCCTTCTGGAGTTTTTTGGTCATAACTGAAACGCCTTATTCTGGCCCAGCTATCCCAGTGAACACATCCAGTCAATACGTCCTACCTTGGGACTTAATCCACCACCTTACTCGCTCCCAGGTGGTGCTTCAAAGCCCCTGGTGCTCCCCTGGAGCAACCTGCGTTTTGGCCTTTGGTTCAAGTCTGGGAAACTCATCCCCTACATGAGCACGGCCATCATTGAGATGGCCATGGTAATTTATAAACTTACCAGATTTATATATTCTGCCCTTTTAAAGGTACTTTGATCTTGGCTTCTCGAGTGAAGTCCACTCCATGGCAGCAGCACAGCTGCCAATAATTTATAAAAATATACCAATACCAACACCAATGATTTGAACTCACTTTCCAAATGAGGCCACACTGGTGGTCCAGTTTGCTGGCTTTTCATCCCACCTCTCCCTTGAACTTCTTCGCCATGAGCTCATGGAGGGTTTGGCTGCCTATTGTGCTGACTTGTGATGCGATTTGTTTGTTTCAAATGGCGCCATTTGTCTTGTTGGGCCTAACGCATTTGCTACAATATGCTAATCCTCATGGGATACCATCTCGCTGTACCTCCCCACGCCATAACCAGATCAGCCCCTAACATCCTTTCTGGCCATGCGTTGAGAATGGCTGCGCCATTTGTCCTTAGTGCTTTACCCTTGACCACTCATTTTTCAAGTGCCCAGAATATTCTACCTAAGCTTCCTCTGCTGCTCATCCCTCTATCGTTAGCCCTGCTACTTATTTTACTAAATTTTTTGCAAAAGGATCAATTCTCTTTTACCATTAACTAATTCAAGTGCTGCTCCCACCGCTCTGCCCACCAAGTGTCAAACACCCGACTAATTCATGAGTAGATGGCTTCTCATGCACTGGCGGAATTACGATGATCCACTGTACATGTCCAATCAGCTTCCTCCACCTCAGAAATTCCTGTTGCTGGCCTAGAGCTGGCTATGTCAAATACATAATGCTCAGGATTGGATTGATAATGATAAACTTACCCAAAGAATTAAACCTGGCTTTGATTGATCAGAATTCTTCACCCAACCACTTAATTCAACTCCCTGCCATCTCTTTTGCCTCATGCTGGACTCCCCACTTAGTATTAATAAAAATCTGTCAAAGTGTTGCTTCCCCCACTGACTCCCTCCTCCATTAAGCCCTCCATATGGCAACTGAGACACTTTGCAAGGACCTTCCTTTAACTACCTTCCCTACAAATTTCCCTAATGACGCCAAATTTGATTTTGAAGAGCTAGCTTTTGCAGCTGGTCGCACATGCGTTGATACAGTAAGAACTTCACTTTAAGACCAAAATTAAACTAAAACCTGCTAGCGCATCAAAATATTTTACTTGTGTGCCTGATCTTTTTAACCTTTGCTTTATTTTAATAAATCACCCAATATGTTGAGGCGATGAATACCACTGGCCTCATTAATGAAGAGAACCCCTCACCTTCTTCTTCTTCTTATGCATGCTGCTGACGCTCCAATCCCCTTTTTTCCTGTATTTGACTGCCACCTGAATCTGGCGCCAGATGAAAGCACCTCAACCCCTCTTCTCCTTCTATAATGGATACATAAGGTAACGTCGCGGCGACATTTTAGATATTTCTATCTAAGATTCTCTTTGATTAGCACCCATAAAGAAAATATCGCGGAGGACCCCCCTTTTGGATTGGCCAACACTATTACTGAAAACAATCCAATTGTCAGAACTTGAATTGAACCCTCCCCTAGTGAGTTATTTATTCAAAAGTTTTTTATTATTATTAAATCTGGACATCTGAAACCCCTTGCAGAATATTAATTATAGCAGTCATTCCAATTTTGGACTTCGTTGATAATATAATACACCTCCCAAACTGTCCACTTTTAAATCCCAGCACCCTGTTAATGGTAGAATATTAGTTATTTTTATATAACCGAGGAAATCTGACCAGGGGATGGGCATTAATGAATATGTGTGTAAAATGAAGAAAAATAAAAATTGGGCACCCTGGGGTACTCAAGTTACCCCTGTTGCCAGCGGGACTGGCAGGTATGGGGGGTTGGTGCATTACTCCATGGGGTTTCCCCCGCTATGGAGCAGGTGTGAAGGAAGGGGTCTGTGTGTAGGAACTAGAGTGGGAACCACTATTCTATGAGCGCCTGTTTCCTTGGACTCATAAATCCATAGAGCCAGGCTTGGAAGTGCCCCAATAAGTAGACGTGGAACCTGTTGATAACCCCATGAATGGTTGGGACTGTGCCCCTGAACGCATCTAAGGCAATGGTGTGGATTGTCCACATTACAATTGGTATCATTAGGGAAAGGAGAGTAGATGGGATTGGTGATTCAATCTGGAGCGTGAAGAGGCTCTTTGATATAGAAAATTCCTGCTCGTTTTGGATCTTAAGCAGGCGCGCGACTTCCTTCCGTATTGCTTTGGATGGGGGGCATGTTCTAGGCGGTGATGTAGGGAGCCCTCCCCTATACATACTGCGCATGTTGTGTGGAGGGAATTGGAGTGGTCCGGCGTCCTATAGGTTTTTCTCAGACAGCGCTAGGCATTGGCTCTTATTCTCAGCCGTAGGAGTGGGTGGTGCGTCATTTTCCACACTGCCTTCTGTGTGGTAAGTCATAAGGAATGTCCAACACATCTAGGTATTCTATTCTAGCAATGGTTGGGGTTGTAGCAAGCATGTCTCTCTGGGGGTGGTTTTATGGAATTCTTAATTTGAAGTGGGGTCTGGGTCGTCCCCTTCCCTGCACAGTGCCTGTGTTCTCTATAGTCTATCCCATGCGGTGGATGATTCAGAGGATGCATTTGAAGTGAGGGGAGGTTCCATGCGGACCTGTTGCGGTAGGGTGTTTAGCAAGGTATGATAGTAGTCTGGGTGGGCTATGTGGGTTGGTTAATTTAAGCGCCTTTGCGAAGTTAGTCCTCGTTGCCCTGGACCAGTGTTGTTGTGGGAGGTCTACGGCAAGGACTTCTTTTATCCAGGTTCCCAGGATGCGGTTGGCGTGGCTCTCTAAACCTATTAGTCCCATGCTTCCGCTTGATCGTGGGCTGAAGAGTGTTTCCATCCGTATGGGAGGGTGGGAGCTGGGCCATAGCCAGCCCTGGATTAGCGCGCGGATTGAAGTTATGGAGGTAGGTGAGAAGGCGATCGCGTGATCAGGGTACCATAGTATTGGGAGGATGAGTGAGTAGCAACTGTTACTCACCCCATTAGTCCTGGGGATCTTTCCTTGAGGGAGGCGACGTGGATGGATATCCGTTAAAGCAAGTTTCTTTCCATTGTCTCATTGGCATATCCCCCTGTTTCCAGCCATATCCCAAGGTGGCGGACAGGAGTGGTTGTGGGAGGTGATGCAAAGGTCTGATAAGTTTTTTTTCTTTTGTATGGGGGTATGAGGTTCTGGTGTTTTAGCCCAGTTGTTAATGTACTTGCCTAAGAAAATGATTTCTGTTTATCTTTTGTTGAGCAATGCATTGCTCACCATGGAGTATTCCTGTAGGGTGCGTTCCATCTGTCAGGCATCATTGTTGTTAGATATACCTGCCACGCAGTCATCCTCAAAGGCCAGTATCTTGACTGTTGGCTGTCCTTATGCAGATATGCTCATGAAGCGTGAGTCAGTTACGTGGAGGAGTGGGTTAAAACTAAAATTATACAGCAGTGGGATGAGGGGGTCCCCTTTTTTGAGTCCTCCGTGTGGTGTGACCTTGTTAGTTAGGAAGCCAGTGCCACATACAGCCATGGTTGCAGATTCTGTGAGGAGCATCGCCCAGTTTATGAATCTGGGTGGGAGTTTAAAAGTGTGTAGGCATTCCTTTAGGTATGGCCAGCTAACGCTGTCATATGCCTTTACTGGTCTAAGAAGACTAGGGCTCCAGTTGCTTTAGACTGACATATGTTTGCAACAGGGTGTATGTTATTCCAGATTGAGCGCCCTGGTATAAGCCCAAACTGGTTGGATGACAGGACATCAGAGGCAATTGCGCCTAATCTGGCTTCTACAATTTTTGTTAGAATTTTTGTGTCAGTATTAGATAGTGCGATTATATGCCAGTTGGCCAGGTCCAATTTTTCACCCTTTTTATATAAGGTTATGACATATGATTTATGGCCACCAGGTAGGAGGCGTGTTTCCAGCAAGCACTGGTTCATAGTTGCCAATAAGAGGGGGCAATTTGTTGAAAAATATTTTTTGTAAAATTTGTAGGGTACCCCATCAGACCCAGGGCATTTTCTATATGGTGCACCGCGGATTGTATCCCAAAGCTCCTCCCATGTAATTAGGTTTATAATATTGTTTTTGGCGGTGTGCTTTGTATCCCGGCGCTTTGTATAAATTTTTTGATTTTTTGCGGGTCTGTTGGCATATCATGGTATAATTTGGTGTAATAGCAGTGTACTTCCACCTTGACCTCCTCAGGGTCAGTTGCCACAGTGCTGTCAGTCTTGCGGACCTGTGTGCATGTGGGTTGGTTGCCACAGGAGTGGAATTAGTGGAAAAAGTATATCAAACAGGTTTCACCTTCCTTTATGAACTTACCTTTGTTCAATACTTTGATTCTGTGTTTGTGTTCGAAGATGAGATTGTTAAGACAGGCTGTAATTTCTTCCCATTTGCATTCCCAATTAGGGCTATAGCCAGATCTCAGAGTATTTATTTCCAGGTGGTCTAGTTCTGCCAAGGTACGCTTGATTGTGGCTGTGTCCACGGTGTACTTGCGTGATGCAATATGTCAGGTTTTGTTGATTAAATCTTTTTTGAAATTTTCCCATGTTCCAATGGGATCCAAAGTGAATGGGGCTTTGAATTCTGGGTTTGTAGCCTTGTTTTCAACCCTGTCAGATATCTCTGGCAATTTTATATTTTCTGGGTGAAGCTTTCTCCAAGGTGGCACCTGTGTGTGGGATTGGGTTGGTGCTAACTGCACCATAACTAATCATTGATCAGAAAAATTGATCTTTTTTGTTGTAAATTTGGAGATTCTTGAGTGGTGGGATTGTGGGATGAGGATGTGGTCAATAAAACTCATTGATATGATCAGTCCCTCACATATGTTGGGTCTTGTCATGTGGGGAAGGATTGGTGAATTGGGGGGAAGAGCATCCTGTAAACCAAGAGATGCCTTCATTGTGCAATATTCAATGTGTTCAGGTGGGTATCCCCTGGGATAGGCCATTGATCTGTATTGGGGTTATCCCAGCAGTTGAAATCGCCTAACATGATGATATCTGGTGGGAGGGTGAGAGTAGAAATTTTTTAAAAAATTTCTCTCAGTTGCAGTGCACGGTGCACAGATACATGCTAACAAAATTATTTCATCTTGGCATGTGATTGTTGCTACCAGGATTCGACTGTGCAAGTGTGATGATAAATTTGTAATTTTAAACTTTTTGTTGTTTTGGACTATCACCCCACAGTGAGACGTCCATACTGATTGTGATGGTGCGACCCTGGTTGACCAGAATTCTTCTTCCCCTTGTAGGCAGTGGGTTTCTTGGATGGCCAAGATGTCTCCAAGATGTTTTTGCAGGAATGCCAGCTTTTTGGCTTAGGACATATGAGCCCTGGCTCCCGCGATGTTTAACATCCCTATTGATACTGAGGTGTCCGCGGCGCCTCAGGAGCGGTTGGGAGGACCCTCTGGTCCTACCCCACTGCAGCTCATTTTGGCCATGCTCCGCATCTGTACTTCAACTCATTCACTGCCATTTTTGGTTCCCTTGATATAACCCAATGATTCAAGGGAATTGCAGTTTCTTGCATTTGCGTCAACCTTTCCTGCACAGGTCTCATGTTGATTTAATGCGGGTTGTTGATTGGATTTTATATTTTTGAGGTTCAACTTTGTTGCATTATGCACCGCATTTTAACCCAAATTGCGGTTGCATTGTTCCTCAGTATATGCATGACTGATGACGCTTTGTGGCTCAGTCTGGTTACTGTGAAAATTTTCGACCTGGGCATATTGTTCTGGTTGGTTGGAATGGTGGATATCTGAAATATCCTCCTAAATTTGTCCATGGTTAATGGTATATTCCACATGTGCCACCGCCTCATCTGCTGCTCTCTTGCGGGCTTTTTGTGCTGCTTTACGCTGTTTACTTGTAACTGGGTCCATGATGGAGTATAGTCCATCTTCACCCCAGTGGAATAGTTGGTGGACATCAGTCATTTTGGCGAAGTTTTTATTATCTTCATCCATAGCTTCTTCACAAAAATCATTTCCATTAAGCCCTCTTTTAAAGGGCATGCATGTTCCTTGTGGCCCAGTGAGCCACAGTGGTTGCAAATGGGTGGTGCACATTCTGGTGTAACTTAGAATGCAGCCAACTGGCCCCATCTGTGAAGTGAAATTCTGCTGCGTGGGGAATTCTGGATAAATCCTCTTCCACTTCTGGGAAGGGGTTGATTACAGCAATAGCTTTGCCCATGCACAGGTCAGGCATTAAGTGAAATCACTGTGATTTGAGTTGTTGGATTTCTCCATAGGCCACAAGACCTTTGCGGAGCTCCCTCTCGATTACCTTATGAGGAAGGTTGGTGGAGAGCGAGTCAAAGGAGATGAACAAAGTTTTCACTTTGTTCCATCTGGTGCGCGCGGTGCACACAATTTTTTTGCCCTCAGGGAGGGCAATTTCCATGCAGATTTTTGCTGCAGCATTGGCTTCATTGGCTGTTTTGAAACCAATATCAATCCAGCCATTTTCAATGTTGTTGGTGGCTACATACACCATGTGAGAGAAAAGTGAGGGCTGTGCCTCACATGTTTTCTCCCACAGGGTCAGTGACTCATCCCCAAGGAAAAGTCTGATCCCATGTTCCACCTTTGACAAAGGTTGGTTAAATTTAATGTACATGTATTATGCATGCTTTACAGTAAATACCATAAACCCAGATGGTGTCTGAGTTTGCAATTTTTTTATGGCTTGGGTTCCTGGTCCCCCTCCAGGGCGTTTCTTGCCCTTAGTTGCACCGTTAAGTGCACCACTTGCTGCGATGCTCGCCCATGTTGTATTATTTTTTATTGTTAAAGTCGCCCATCTTTCCTGTGTGTGATTATCCAAATTTGCTGTTTGAATCAAATTTTGGTAAATAAAGTGATTGTTATGAGAAAAAAAGCTGAATCAAATCATAGTAACTAAAGCGATTGTTATGGGAAAGAAAAGCCACATGTTATGTTATCTTCCTTAGTATTTCTTTAAAGGTTATAAAAAGCCTAGAATCTCAAGCTATTCTATTTACTCTAATTTATTTTATTATCTATTCAAGGCAAGCTGACCAGGGGATGGACATTACCAAAATAGAGAAAGTATCGACATGAAACCTGAGCAGGGTCAACTCTGTCATAGAAAGTTTTTTTTCACCTCCAGATTGGGACTCGGATTTTTCTGGTTGTCATGGGTAAGGTTTTCGTGTTATTATACCTACTAACCGCCAATAGCTTCCTTCGGCTGGCACCCCAATCAATGTGCAAAAGGTGGGAATCAAACCCGCAACCTTCAGGTTGGTAGCTGTACGCCCTACCAACTCGCCTTCCACCCCCTACTCTATTTTATTTTATTTAATTATATGTACCATTCTATTAAAATAAAATCCATGGAAAAAATCTACCAGTTAACTCTAACATTAGGGGAAAATAGGGAGAAGACTTCTGTTTAAATGGTTATAAGTGAAAGTTCAACCCATACTAGGAGAACCATCACTTCTCTTCAACCACTGAAAAGAATCCACAACCCCTGTTCTATTTAAAATCTTGAACCCCCACTGGTAGACCGCTGTCATGTAGTTTGAAGTTGATTAAGCACCACTCTCCACAGCCCCATCATCGCTTGGCATGCTCAAACCTTATAATTTTCAAAAATGTCACAAACATTCCGCTACTAAAAAAACTCACATTAATAAAATCTCCTCTGTTTTATCAAAAACAAGATGGGAATCTTTGCAAAATTCTTATGCATTTACTTTTTCCTCCCATATTTGAAACCATTTATAAACGTTGTTTATGAGTCATTTCAAGGTTATTATTAAAATCACTATTTTTAAGTTCTGAAAATCTTATCTAGACTATTTTATAAGATTATAATTTTTTTTTTTTTTTTATTATTGGCCTGGAGTAAGATGTCAATGTCATTTCAAATTCTGGCATACTCTAAGACTTAGGAATTGGTAGAGTCACAGGTCGGCTTAACTTGATTTCTGGGAAGAGTCTAATTGAATCAGGCAAACCATAAGTTATCCATATTCTGGAATTTCAGTCAAGATGGAATTAGTGGGCACCATATGTCTTTTACTACAAATCTCAGTATTTTCAAGTTTGACTGAATTGCATTCTTCAATTTTGGAGTCTATATCATTAACAAAAATCTTGGTCTTGTAGACGCGCTATAATGAAATTAAATTCAATTACCCAACCAGTCATTTCCTACATTTATTTTTCAGTAGTAACGCCATTTATGTTGACACTGCATATCTATATAAAGCTCAACCCTCTAAAAGCCATGAGTTCTCCTTTAACTCTCAAAAGCTCTTAGGTTACCTGTGGGTAAAGTTGACCATTTGAAAAATTGCTTCTAATATGCGCACTTTTGTCCAAATAACTTATAACAAACTTCAAGAGATGCACTCCGGAGTTTCAAGATAAAGCGGTTGTTTTTCAGTTAGACATGAGTAAAAATATTAATTTGCTAAATGTAATATGTGGCTGGCCAGCAGTCTTAAAAATATGGCATATGGATGGTTGAACGTAAGTGATAAGAAACTCCAGAATTTCCTGCTGCTTGTTGAAACTTATAAAGAGGCCAGTCATGGTTGATTTAGGTAAGACATATAAAAAATTATAGCGATAATATTTATCACATCAATGAGAAAGCATACAAATAAGTGTTTTAGTTCACTAACATCATTGCGCTTTCTTCCAATAGGCCATTCTGTTATGTCTAAGCTTCTTGGGAGCAACATCGGTCATTCTTACTTGTTGCAATGATTTTAATTCTAGACATTCCACAAATGTACTTCCATACATGTCTTCCTTATTAGAATAAGATTTTACTGTGAAAAAGGGATTCTCCTAAACTGATATCTGCATGGGCTCCCTTGCATACTTTGCCTCAATTTCCACTGTGGTGCGTAGCAAACGCACACAAGTGCACAGGTTATAGTTCATTCCTGAAACTTCCTTGATCTTCTCCAATCACATAAATTCTGCCTCCAGAAAATGGTAAATTTGCAGAGTATTACATAAAAGCTAAAAATAATCATTTTTTCAATTCTTGGCTTATTAAATATCTACTACAGGACAAATTATGGAATACTAGATAATTTTCTAGAAAAAATGTGATTTTATTAGGATAATCATGAGAAATATGTATAGTCAATTTCCTAGATGCATAATAGCAATATCTGAATTTAGAAGCTTAATATAGTGAGTTACAATGAGCACAGTGAGTAAAATGAAATATAGCATAATTTTAATCTTTATAGGAAAAGACGGAATGGCGGATAAAGAACACCATGTGAAGACTTTGGAATAACTGAGAAGCTTGAAAGATGGAATGGATAGTAGTTTGGGTAATTACTTAGATAATTGCGTAAATTTTAATAATGCCCAAGTAAAAATATGAGTAAAAGCTAATTATCATAAACCAATTCAAAATCCTTGAAAACACGTCTCCCCTTGACTTGATTCATTCTTCAAATGACCTTCCTGAGGAGGGTAATTGCAATTGTAGGGTCTTAGAAACTTTTTGTAAACATTATTAGAAATCCTTCCATTAGTTAAGTGTTTGCTGGCAAAGATGGCAAAGGATGAACGCTCTAAGGTTACATAAGGTACTTTTCAAAGACTTTACATTTTATGTGAACTCTTTGATTTGATTTATTGCGGGAAGGCTGACCATGGGATGGACACTTCCGAATATGACTCAGAAGAGACAAAACTTAGTACCAGGGAAGGCACCCCAGAGAAGCGATGCTATTTCTTGTTGCCAGCGGGAACGCCACTTATGGGGAGGGGGAGGGAACGTGTAAAGGGGCCGTAGCCACAATTGAACATGTGTGGAGGAAAGGGTCTGATTCGATGAACCAAATTGGGAACTAGGAGGAGACAAGCTGTCAGCGACGCAGTGGGAGGTATCCAAACATCCACGCTTGAAAGTGGTCCACCAAATGAGACCGGAAACTGTGGACAGCTTCTGGGAGGGTGGGGGTGGAGCCTGCGATGGCATCTAAGACAATCGTGTGGATGGTCCACATGGCGATTGCAATCACCAAAGCATGGAGGGAGGGTGGAAGGGGGAGGCCATTGATAGGGCAAACATGTCTCTTGACAGACTGAAGGGATGCGTTTGATCCTGGCCCAGCAGACGTTGAACTTCGCGCCATATCACTTTAGAGGTAGGGCACTTCTCCAGGCGGTGGAACAGCGTTCCATACTGGCCGCACACGACACAGAATGAGTGTAAAGCGTTAGAGCACTCAGCTGTACGGTACACCCGCCTCAGGCAGCGCCACACATGGGAGCGGACTTGAGGCTGCAACAGAGGATGGTGTACGTATTTCCAAATAGTTTTTGGGTCTCAGTGGAATAAGGGATGTCCATCATGTCCAGGTAGTCCACCCTGGATAGGACATGGGGCCAAATGGGGATCACGCCATTATGGATGGGTAGCCCCTGTACCTCTTGTGTGAACTGAGGAGAGGGGCGGCCTCTTTGGGTTGTATGTCCGCTAAAATGAATTCTCCACTCAGCGCTCCACATGGAGAGGAGGATTCGTTTGTAGTGGGCTTTAGTCCCGTGAGGACCTGTTGCTGATGTGTGTGATGTGAGGTATTTCATCAGGGAGTGGGGGTTCGATGGATTGTTGAGGCCCAAGGCGTATGAGAAGTTGGAGCGGGCTGCATGGGACCAGTGTTGGGAGGGGAGCGTAGGGGCGGTGACGGCCGCAATCCAGGTGCCCAGGATCTTGGCAGCATGGGCTTTGAAGTCAAGCAGGCCCATGCCACCATGATGATGAAGGCCAAACATGACCTCTAGCCATACTGGTGGAGGGCGGCCTGACCAAAGACATCCTTGCAGCAAGGCATACAAGGATTTGACTAAGCTTGGTGAGAAGGGGATGGCGTGGGCTCCGAACCAGACTTTGGAGAGGAGCATAGAGTTGGCTAAAACAACCCTGTCAGTAAGGGAAGTAGGGTGGGCTCTGAGAGAGACGATTCACTTCGTCACGTTGTCCAGAATACGGCACTCCATTACTGCTGACGCGTATCCGCCTGCCTGTATCCACACGCCCAGATGGCGTACCAGTCCTATGGTAGGATTTGGCACAAAGGCGAGCACCAGTAGGGCGAGGACGTGGGCGAGCAGATGGGTCGGGTTGAGAACTAATTGCTGGGGTCCAGCAGTTCTGAAACTGACCAAGGAGGATGATTTCAGTTTTGAAGCATTCATTGCCGCGTTGCTTACCCGGGAATACTCCTGAATGAGAGCTTCAAGCGCGCGTGCATCTTTATTATTAGACACCCCAACCATACAATCATCTGCAAACGCCATTATCTTGACTGGGGCTTGGCCTGGCACATGGACCCCAGTGAGTTGGGCATTCACATTTCACAGTAGCGGGTCAAGGCTGAAGTTGTATAAGAGTGGGCTGATGGGGCCCCTTGTCGCAAGCCCTTTGAGAGCGGACTACATCCGTTAGGAAGCCAGGGCCACGTACTGTCATTGTTGCAGATTCCGTGAGCAGCATCACCCAGTTGATGAAGCAAGGGGGCAGGCGGAATTGATGGAGGCAGGCCCTGAGGTATTCCCAATTTATTCTATCATAGGCCTTTTGTTGGTCCAAGAATACAAGTGCCCCAGAAGCTGTGGACTGACACACATTAGCCACATAATGCACCTTATCCCAAATCATCCTTCTGGTTATGAAACCGAATTGTTCTGGGGCGATGGTGGCAGATGCTACATTCCCTAAAAGGTTAGCCATGACTTTTGTTAAAATTTTGGTGTCTGAGTTTTTTAGAGAAATGGGGCGCCAGTTGGCTAAGTCTAGCTTATCCCCTTTCTTGAAGAATGTGATGGTAAAGGCCTCATGTCCTCCTGGTAGGAGGCGCGTTTCCACAGGCTTTGGTTAAGTGAGGCGAGCAACAATGGGGATATATATTTGAAATACTTTTTGTAGAACTCATATGGAATGCCATCTGGGCCTGGGCATTTTCAGTTTGACACACCGCGAATAGATGTCCATAATTCGATCAGAGTAATCAAATTCATTATTTCCGGGTATCAGAAAATGGTGCGGATGTAGCTCAGTCAAGAAATTCTGCCACTTCAGCTGGCTGAATTGGATTGGATTGGTACAACTTGGAGTAATACTTTTATGTTTCGATTGCCACTTCAGCTGGCATATCCACAATGTAATCATCTGATCTTCACACCTGTGTGCAGGCCACGCTCTGGCGTGGGCAAAATTTTTTTAAAGAAATGTGCGGTGCACTTGTCACCTTTTGTGATGCGTGTGGCCCTGTACTGAACACAAACCCGATGTTTGTGTTGCCTTTCTGAGTGCATTGAGGTGGGCGGCCGCCTCCGCCCACTTCTGGCCCCATGCAGAGCTGTATCCTGTAGCTGGGATGTTGGACTCCAGGTGTGCCAACTCTGCCAGAGTGTGCGAAATGACCACCAATGTGGCTCGTGAGCATCGGGAGGAGAGATGGTGAGAGTGGCGGATGGTGTCATCTTTGAAAGTTGCCCATGTGGAAATGGGTCTGCACAAAATGGTGCAACAAACTTTTTTGCCAAAGTTGCCGCTTCCACCCATGTGGAAAATCCTGGTGACGCGAGCTTGGAGGGGCGGATTTTGCACCAATGTGGGGCCTTAGCAGCTGTGACAGGTAGGTGGTAGGTTAGCGAGACCAGTCGATGGTCAGAGAATTCCATTTTTGTTGTTTTGAAGTGGGAGATGTGGTGTTGGAATTTCGCCAGCGTTAGGATAAGGTCAGTGAAGGTCATGGACCTTAATTGGCTGTTGTGGACGTGGGGACGCGTCATGTTTTTGAGCAGCAGGGCATGTTCTGGCAGTGCATCCATTAACCTGAGGGTGGCCTTTAGAACGCGCAGTTCTACATGACCCTGGGGGGTGTGGGGTGAGGAAGGCCACCGGTCTGTTAGTGTTTAGCCAACAGTTCATGTCGCTGACTAGGAAAGAGTGTGGGGGTAGTGGGAGGGATTTGACCAACGAGAAAAATTCCTGACACTTGCGTGCACCATTTGGGGCATAGATGTTGATGATTGCGTGTGCTACGTCAGCCCATGAGAAAGTGACAACAAGCACTCAGCCATTTAGGAATGTTTCTGAGGATAAAAGTTCGAAAAAATTAATTTTCCAAATTAGCACCCCACAGTGCTTCAACTAAAAGGATAAGGATGGGAGGAGCTTTGTTTTCCAAGCTTCCTCGGAACCTCATGGATAGTGGGACTCCTGGATGGCCAGGATATCCACGGGTAAATTGTGTTGTAAAAAACTCAGTCTCCTAGCCTGGGATGGGAAAACTTGAGTCCAGCAATATTCAACGTCCCTAAAGGGAAGGTTTCCCCCTTTGCACCTTAGGTGCAAGGGGGTGGGCACCTGGGCCCACTAGCCTCCTCTAGATCCCACGGGCCTTCACAGCAGCGCGGGTGTTAGAAGCAACGCTATCAGGGTTTTTGTTAATTTTTGTGGAAAGAGTTGGTTTGGCTTTAGCCTTCACTTTTTGTTTTCCTGACATTGGATGAATTTTTTGTGGTGCAGATGAGTTCGGTGCACCATTGAGCAGGTTGAAAAATTATTTTTTTCTGTTGGGATGGGTCCTAAGTTGGTTTTGACCGGAGCTTGGGTGCAATGATTGGGTGAGATTGAATCCCCCATCGGATTCTCAGATTTTTTGGCCCGCTCAGCATGGGCTTCCCAATCTGATTGGTTGATGAATTCCTGAGTTGCTTCCACCGTGAAGGTTTCCATGTCCTCCTGGCATTGTGAGTGTGGGATAGCAGTGGTGGCTTTGGCCGCTTCCTTGGCCGCGGCCCTGCAGGCCTGCTTGGCCTTCTTCCACTCTTGCGAGGAGATAGGCTTTACCAGTAGGCAGCAGCCTTGTGCTCCCCATGGGAAAGCCTCTTTGGTGCTTGTGGTTGGTTTGTAGTGCGCCTCTCCACTGGCCATGGCCACCAAGGGGTGCTCTTGGAATGTGATGCCCTCCTTGGTGGGGCATGTGTGTGCTTTATGGCTGAACGCGTCACAGTGGGTGCAAATGGGGGGCGCGCTGTCCACGGTCACCCGGAATGGGTGGGTGGTATGCCCTGTGATATCAATAAAAGTGGAGTGCGGGATCTGGGTTAGGTCCTTCGCGATCTTCTTGGTTGAGGTCAGAACTGCGATGGCTTTGCCAGTGCACAGGTGTGGCATCAGCATGAAGTGTTGCATTTCAAAATATTGTATTTCGCCATATACAGTGAGACCATCTTTCAGGTGCTGTTCCAAAATGTCACGTTTTACCATAGTAGGCAAAAAGTCAAATGTGAGAAAAATTGGTTTAATTTTGTCTATCTGGTGCATTTAGTTTCGATGACCCATTGCCCTTTGGGGAGGTTGACCACTACGCACACCGTGGCAGCCTCGTCTGATGCCTCTTTGCTTTCAAAACCTAGGTCCTGCCAACTGTGTGACATGGAGTGAGATGCGACGTACACCACGGTTGGGAAAATTGTGTGCACATCTTCACAAAATTTTTCCCATAAGGCCATTTGTTGGATGTCTAGAAACACACAGACTCCGAATTCCACTGACAAAAGTGGCTGGGAGTGTGGCGTGTTGATGTACTGGTTGCATCGTGCTTGCCATGTGAGTATCTCTGAGGAAATAGTGACCGCCAGTTTTTAAAATTTTTGTCTATTCCGCCGGTTTCTCTGGGGCATTTTTGAACGTTGGAGGCTGCGAGCCTTCTACCTGCTCCTCTTACCTTACTTGCCCAACTACTCCCTGACATGGGCGCAGACTAATCTCCTCTTTGAGATTATCAAACTAGATTCAGTCTTGAATTGAATAGGTTACAAAAGTGATTGCAATGAGAAAGAAAAGTGCTTTTATGTGAACTCTTAAAGCCATATATATCATATAAGGATACCTGATCATATTTCCTTGAACTTGTGTAGAGTTCCTTTATGCATATCATCCTGGAGTTTCTGATTGATTTTTTAGTTAAGGCAGCCTCATAATCTTTTGTTAAATCTTAATTTATTCCCTGACCAATATGTTAAGATACTCATTATGGAAAAATCAAACTTATACTCTACAATTCAGTGAAACAAGGAAGGCAAGGCAGAATGCTAACAATAAAGCATCTGAAAGGGTGAGGAAACACGTTGTATTATGATAACCAATGTTATAGGCTTCTATCCTGGGGACTAAATAAAGGTTTTACTAAGATTAAGAATCACTACAATCTTGTGAGGAAAATTCTTTAAGTTTCTGTTGGCCTTCTTGGCTGTCCCATTAGTCTCTGGATGATAAGGGGCATCTAAGACCCCTTTATCCTCATGACTTAATTTAGTTATATGTTTCATAGAAGTAAAATTGGTAGCATTGTCTGTTAAAATAATCTGTAGACACCCATGCCTATAATTATTTTACATGTTTAATTTAGAAGTAGTGACTGCTCTGACAATAAGATAGGTCTAGTATTAACCCAATTAGCCAAGTGGTCAATGGTCGTATTGATGCACTGGTGATTTTAGTTGCTGGTAGGAAAAAGGTCCAATATCATTAATCAAGATAGTAATCCAAGCTAGTTGGGCTTACTTAGTTAATAGTGATGGAGCCTTGTTTGAACTATTGTGATTGACATTCTGGACACTTTACTAAAATGTTTAGATATTAAAGCTCTATTCTCCCAGTGGTAGCTCTGTTATACTTGCTTCAGAGTGTTGACCAATCCATCATGCAGGTCATCCTGATGATCTTGAATAATAATTAGCACACGTTTTAACAGTATTGAGTACAAAAATCCTTGACCATCAATTCTGAAAATTTTTTATTACTATTCAATCTCTGTGTTATTTAATAATTAGTCAAAGGTGCGCCTTATAAAGGCTTCTTATCATTGTACATGGGGGCCTTCATTTTCTCAATCAGTTGGTCCGCATACAGAGACAATGCTTAACTAATGTGCAACTGGGAATTTTTTGTAGGCTTTAAGATAGGAAATCCTTTTAGTGACTACTGTTTAATCATAAGTCTGGGGCTTCAATGCCCATCTATATAACCATTTTTGGGCTTTTTAAGGTTATACATCCACCGCAAGTAGGCAATATTGTACAACATAAAACTTACCTAATGTATATCTTGAAGTATTGTTTGCAGGCAGAAAATGATAGTAGAACATTCACATCCCGCTACTATAAGTTTTATTCTGTCCAGTGAGGGCGCGGCTGCAAAAAGCTACTTTACTTTCATTAATGTGCTTATCACATTAGAATAACTATAATCCAATGGCTGTCAAGGAGGCGTGGATTGACCAGTAAACATCTGGTTAAAATTATGTCAGCGTAGCACTATTTCCCAGGTTAGAGTTACTTTTAACTTGATGAAGGTGTCCTTGCATCTCGTAGACCATTGAAAGGCCACCTACTGCTCACTAAGTAGAACAAAGGCTCATCTAGCTGTGCAAATCCTTATATGAATCAACGAGTATCCTACCATTCCTAAAAACACCTTCACAGATCAATTGTTCTCAACGGTTTTAATCTTGATTATGCCATCAATATTTTGTGATTGGGGTCATACCCCTTGAGTACAGATAATATGCCACAGGAACTCCATTTGAGCCTTGAAAAATTGATGGCTACTGGGTTTAGCTATCAATTGAGCTTTAGCTATCTGCTAAAATACTTCCATTAAGTGGGATTTATGCTGTGTAAAGGTGTGCAAGAAAATGTTGATGTAATTGAAATATACTAGAATGCATCTCAATTTATATCTTCAAAAATAATTCTATGGCTCTTTAAAAGGTGGCAGGCGCGTTTCACAGACCATGAGTCATGCGTGTTGGCTGTTATAGTCCAAGAGATGTGATATTTGCGCATATTTTATATTTCTTTCAACAGGTCAATCCCCAATGGCCATTGGAAGTATAAAGTAGTGGTTATATAGCACCTCCTTTTGGTATTTAGATAAATAGCAAGTTAAGATTCCTACTCCTAAATCAAGCCCTGATAAGTTGATTCTCAAGCCCTTATAATTAAGACCTGTTCTGATGGCACAGATGGGAAATTAGAATGGAAAGCATCAAATGCATGGTAGTTAATGGAGATGCCTTCTAAAAATGAATTCTACAAGCTTTTGACTACTGATTGCTGTAGTTGTAGTGCTTATTGCACATATTCTTATGTGCTGTGGAATAAATAGTTGAAATAGTTGACAAGTAAATAAATGGGTTGGTGATAGTATGAAGACTATCGCAGTAGTTGATTCTTCACAGCCAATATGGAGTGTTATCTCCAAACGCTAGGCAGCTGCTACGCGCTCTTCTGATTGTTAGACAATTATATGTACAACTAGTAAGTATGGATATTCCAGTTCCAAATAGTTTATTTAAAAAACTCCGCACCTAATTTTTGGTGGTAGTATCTCAATTATAGTAATAATTTATTCCCAGAATTCAGCAGAATAGCTCTGTGTGAGCTGAGGAGGTTACTTTGAGCCCTGAAGGAATAGACTATCTAACTATGAATCTTCCCAGGCAACAGCTTGAATTTGGTGCAACTTCTGAAGAGAAAAACCTCTTTTAAAGGCCTGAAGGGGGTTTAAGGGAATAGAGATTTTATATCAGCCTATCACCCACTAAGAATTAAGGTAACTAGCGAAACCGAAAATTTTTCTGGATGGCTGATTACCAAGATTACTGTCAGAATGAAGGGTTTAGACCTCTTGTCCCACTTTAATTTTTAGGAAAAGGAACCTAAAGTACCTGGGTGTTAAAAATACCCTATTATTTTTTAGTCAAAAAGTCATTGTTCAAGATACTACGTCTGGATTAGTATTTCTTGAATATGTGTTGTCCAATTTAAACTTAAAATAGACGAAAAGAGAGTACACTTTATTTATTTTAAATCAAATTTATAAGGTAGATCAGGGAGTTTACCTAATCCATTTCCAAACGGTTTAAGCTAAGAATATATTTTTTACAAATCAGGGATACTGTAGCAGGCTTAGATCTCAGTTAAATATGCTTTGCTAGCCACATAGCTTGGGTTTGAACCCCAATATTAGGGTTTTAGGGTGAGTAATATGTGACTGCATCACTTATAGGTTGTCCCCAGTGTCAAGATGGTTGGAAATCCATTGAGGATTATCCCCAATAATAGTCTCAGCTATTTTGACAGTTCAGTAAAGGTTCCTATAGTCTCCCTTATCCAAATTTCTAATTTGAGTAGGAATCCTGACAACAACCTCCTTTAGATCTTGGCATATGGGAGAAACAGATGGAGAAAGTGACTATGTATGTGGTTTACTATGGTACCCTGAGTGACCTTTATGATTGAGTGTTTTTTGCCCCATCTAGATATGACTTTGTAAGGCCCCTAACAAGTTTATGCTCAATTTGTTGTCATGACCTCCAGACCAGTGATGGTTGAAAAGGACTAGGTCACCTGGTTTGAAGGTTTGTAGAGGTTCATGTTTGTCATTAAACAATTTGTTTCTCGACTAGTGTAAGAGATGGGTTCTCTAAAGCCAGGGCCTTATTTGGGATAATCTCATTAGAAAAACTATGCATAGTGACTTCAGGGGCTGTGGGAAGGCTTGGTCAAGCATAGCCTGTACTTTAAAAGGCAGGTGGGGATTTCTGCTGTACAACTCTTGGAAGGATGTCATCTTAGTTATTCAATGATAGCTGATCCTATAGGCCAGAATTGTCTTATCTAGATATTGAAGCCAATGAAGGGAGTAAATCATATCAATTTTCTGAAAGGTTGCAGTTATAGTGCCATTTACGGCTCTACCATTCCATTGGTTGCAGGATGATAGAGGGTGGAAAATACCTGTGTGGTTCCCATATGTCGTCTAAATTTTTCACCAGTGTTAATCAGAAATTTGGCCGTTATTGGAAAGAATGATGTTAGGGCACCAATGTTGGATGATGGTCTGATTATACAAAGATGTGCCATAGCCTTTGCCAAAGCTGAGGTTAGAGATACTGTTTTAATCTACTTAGCTAAATGGTCCACAGATAAAAGGAGGAAACATTAACAATTAGAAGCTTGAAGGAGAGGTCCCACAACATCAATGCTAATAGTATGGAATGGTTCACAGGGTGTGACCACCGGATGTTGAAAGCAGGGATTAGGTATGGCTTGATTTTATCAAACTAGACAGGACTCTATTAATCCTGAATTAGAAACAAGCATTCCTTCCCAATAAAAATTAAGTTTTAAGCCAATAGTAGGTTTTCCAAATTCCCCATGGATGACTTGCCAATGTCCTAAAAATATGACGTCAGTTTGAGCTGAAGGTCATACATTGATAACCACTTTCTGGACACAAGTTTTCACACTTGGCCTTTCTTGAATTTATTAAAGGTAAGCTGACAAGGGGACGGACATTATCAAGACTAAAATTTAAAACAAAAACAAACATAACTAATTGAATCAAACAATACGCCCAAATGAGTGGATTGAATAAAACACTATAAAGAACAACCAACCAAGTGATCAGCGGAAACTGCTTATCACTTTGTGGCGGAAGGGAAGAGGGGATTGGGGGGCTCATCTTCAGCAGCAGCTTCCACCCCCAAAGAAGGGTACATGTCAAGGTGAATAGCAAGAGCATCGGGGAATTAGCGGCATGTGGTTCAATATCACTAATGTTTGGTATTTCATGGAAATTGCCAGCTAGGAAAATGGCATTGATATATTCTGCTAAAGCTTTTTTGGCTTTAATGTGGGCGTCTGGGAGTTTAACAAATGTGGCAATTTTGGTTCAGGTAATTTTAGCTTTAGAATTCCGTGCTACAGTTATCACGTTCTGGATAGCAGTGTTTTTTTGTGTAACTGATTCACTGTGATTTTACTTTTGGGGTGAAATTTAAAGGGATAACAGGAGGGGGAATACCTCCTGTGAGCATCGCCACTGATTTGGCGACATCTTTGCAGAGGGGATGACAATCTGGTGTTGCAGCTGGTTTGACTACAAGCTGGTGGTCACTGCAAAATGATTTGGCATTTGGATGTGGGGTATATAGATGAGGGGGTACTTGACGTCCCATTCTGCATTAATGAACTGCTCAATTTGCAGAGATGGTTCTTCAATGAGCTTACCTGATTCATCATTTTCAGTCAATAACTCACATGGGTTCTGGTTGAATTGAATAGGGGATTTGGAGAATGCTTGAAATTTGGTTGATTCGTTAGAGGAAGCATGTGATCAAATTGGGGTCCAAGCCAGTGCTTTGATTGGAGGAATCATGTATGGCACTGGGGCGAGGAATAGGCTGATTGGTGGCTTCAGGTGCGGCTGAAGCCTCAGGCTTTGGGGGAGGGGGAGTTAGGATCATACCTAATGTGAGAACTGGTTTGGGGTGAGTGGTGGATTGGAGGTCAGTGGATGAATAATCTGATCCATCTACATTTGGCCATTCTTGACTTGAAGATTCCCCGATTTTTTGCTAACCCCTTTGAAGGGTCAGGAATTTGTCCTTCCATAAATGCGATTGTTAGGAGTCATAGAGTCAATCCTCTTCGGGGTCAGTTAAGGTTATTATGGGAAGCCAATATAGGCAATCCGCATTTTGATTTATAGCACTTGGTCAGTGGATAATAGAAAAGTCATAGTTTTTATTTTTACGCCCATCAGGCTGATCTCCTGTCAGGGTCCTTCATTTGTTGTAGCCATCGTAAGGAAGCATGGTCAGTAATTATGGTGAAATGATTTTCATATTAATAAGGTCAGAAATTCTTAATAGCCATTTAGTATGCCAGCATCACGTTCTGGAACACTATAATTGTTTTTGTTTCTAGATAAGGTCTTGCTTTTATAGGCGATGGGATGGTCCACTAAGTTCTCATCCTGCTGAGATAGTATGGCTCTGATGTCAATATCACTAGCATTGGTAAAGAGGAGAAATGTTTTATTAAAATTTGGGTGAATAAGTACTGGGAAGTGGGAGAGAGACGTAAAGCAGGTCAAAGGCCTGCTGTTGCTCTTCCTTCCACTGAAAGGGTATCCCTTTCTTCAGTAAATACACAAGAGGATTGGAGGTGTCTGCAATGTGGGGGATAAATTGGCAATGAAATCCCACAATTCCCAAGAAAACTTGTATGTCT
The DNA here is from genome assembly GCA_022478985.1 of Massospora cicadina. Classification (NCBI taxonomy): domain Eukaryota; kingdom Fungi; phylum Entomophthoromycota; class Entomophthoromycetes; order Entomophthorales; family Entomophthoraceae; genus Massospora; species Massospora cicadina. Next base: position 27,088 of record JAKSZP010014705.1, read on the forward strand.
CATAGAGATTTAGGGGGGTCATCTTAGAATTTCCAAAACAATTTTTTTCCATTGGGGATATTACAGCTTTACTTACCTTAAGGCCAAAAAATCCATTTCACTCTTTAAAAAGAGCATTTTGGCAACTTTAGTTTTAACGACTTTTGCCATAACCACTGAAAGACTTTCCTGAGGTGATTTCTATGTTGAGTAAAGGTTTTCAAATAACATTGATTTAATTGAGATAAACTAGAACACAGGAGTAAATTAAATCTCCTAGGAGTCCGTCCATGGCGTGTTGGAAGGTAGCAGGGGCGTTACATAACCCCTGCACATTTGATTAGGCTTGAACAGTCATTCACTCAAGATTAGAGCGCATTATTCACAATCTTCCTGTGACAAATCGACTTGCCATTACTCACTGGTGAGAACCATAGCTGAGAAATAGTGGGACCATGACATCAAGCATAATGATTTATCTATACGTGGCAATGGATAGCTATTTTTTTGTGTAATAGAATTGAGGCGGTGATAATCCATGACAACATGGTGGCCACCATCCTTCTTCCAAATTAATAAGATTGAGAAAGCCCATGGACCTTTAGAAAGCACTATTAAACCAGCCTTTAACAATTGCTGTAACTCTAAGGCCACTTGAGCTTCCTCCACTTTAGATTTATGGTATGGCAAGGATTTAAACTGAGGGTGAGCCTTAGTCTCAAAATTTTGTGTATTACCCCAGACAATTTCCTGTATCACTTGGTCCCAAGGAGAACATATTGCCATACTCCTCAAGGAGGTCTTTGATATTCTGGCGTTTGTGAGGGGTAATATTATCCCCAATCTTGATTTTGACCAAAGCTATGGTGGGTAGTTGATCAAATCCTAAATCCTGTAACGAGCCAAAACAGCTCCTATTGGCAATATTCTCAATGGGACATAGTTTTACATAAGCAATATGGGCATACCAAGGGACTTTAGAGGGCTTTATTTATTAAGTTCCTTAATAGAATAGAGATAGATTTCCCACAGGCAGGATCCAAAATCCCTGAGCAGGTCAACGCTTCCTTAAACGAAGGTTTTGTGTGTCCACTTAGCTCCAAAATTTGACTAGGAGGGGTGAGAATCTGAATCCCCATATCCACAATAACTTGTGAGCCAGAGAGTATAGTGATAGGAAGAGGGGCATACAGAGGGATCCAAACTTCAGAATCCACAGCCTCTAGGGAAACTTAGTTTTTCCCCTAAGAGTTGGTATTCAACTTTGCAAATGGAGGATGGGTATTAAAGGAGGAATGTCCGTTTTTTTAGGGCTCTTTTATTTTTGAGGGAGTTCAAATATTAATGGAATCCAATACTCTAGTAGGGAAACGTACTTTTCCTTATGGTTGATGATGCAATTAAATTCCCGCACCAATTGAACCCTAATAAGCAACTTATAAGTATCGTTTTTTGATACAATGGTGGGGGCAGTAAAAGTTTTCCAAATCAAAAGGTAATGCAGAATACGCTCCAATCGCCTTAGTAGTCTGACTACCTGCCGTCCCATATTTAGCTTCATGAGTCAAGTCCAGAGCCATTTTTATCTTTTAGATGCGTCAGGAGGAAATAACATTAACTGGGTAACTGGTGTCAATTATTGCTAGGGCTTTAATCTTATGTACAACTACTTCTACTCGAAACACTAAAGATCTAAACTGGTAATTAACAGCTATTAAACTGCCATTAGGGATTTGCAGCAAAGCAAGTGGTGGATTCTCCCATGGCTAAGCTCAAGACTGTTCAATGCATATTAAAAGTTTTATCTGACAGTTCTTGGCTTTCTCTAGAAGAGCTGACCGTCAAAGCTTGTTTGCATAACTGACCAACATAAAAGTAAGAAAGCTGGAAATTTTTTCCTTGAATAGAAAGAGGTACAAAATTTCTACAGGCGCAGCTAACACAAAACATCATGAAGTGAAGGGAATAGAGCTAGAGCTAGAATAAGGGCCTTGAGACACTTAATTTAAGTCATCATAGGGATCCTCTGGCCCTATACTGATTGATCTTTTGATGACTTATATTGAAGGACGCGGCAAAAGTCTACAATGTAATTGTTTCTCTTAAAATATGTACAATATAATTCAGGTTTAGCGACTTGGGGGTGTAACGGCTAGCACTTGGGGCCAAGGCTTGTTATCATTATTAAAACTAGTGGGCCCAGTAAGTTTGAGTAGGTCGGCCAGAATCTCCAAAATAGCTTTTTTGATATGAAGGAGAGACGTTCAGTTAGACTTCACCGCTTTAAAATAAAGTAGAATTTCAAGAATTTTTAAACGCTGAAAACGAAGCAGTGATAGCATCATCTAAAGTAAGATGTTTTACTGCAACCAACGTTTGAGGTTTAAGGTAAAAACGTTGAGCAAACCCATTGGCAGTTTCTCCATAATTAAGGTATATATCTATAAAAGTTTTCTTTTAGATGACCAAGTTAAATTGCTCACAACTTATGAAGTAAGTCAGACTTGGCGTCATCTTAAGTCTAGATAGCTTTAGATGAGGTACCATAATGTCTTAAGCTACAGGCCTAGTATAGTTAGTTAGGTGTTTGAGACGTTGTGTGTCAGTGGCTTTTTCCATAGCACTTTTATAATAAATAAGAAAGAGAAGATGCTTCCCTCGCTTGGGACGTACTTCTCTTTGTCAGACAGTTTGAATGTGCCACTGGGGGGTTAATGGCCAACCAATGTGAACTGAAATCAGGGGACATTTTCACTTAAAGAGGAACTGATACTGATGGAAGTATCATAAGGGTGGAGGGCGTTCTATTTTGTAAGGTGTTAATATACTCAATTGTTAAGTCTACCCGATCATGGGCAGCATGAAGGGCTGACTTGGTGGCAATGACTGATGTTAACTGCCAAATTTCACCTTTGAGCTCAGTAGTTGCATCTCAAGGTGTGAGTTGGTGTTTCTCTAGGATGAGAATTTATTGCTCCATCCCATACATCATAGCGGGTAAATTTTTGTTAAGTGTTTTAAGAATTTCTTGATCTAAAAATATATATGATGCCAAATTGTGGTTGTTCATTAATTTTTATTTTTCACTAGAAACTTGGGGTGTATTTGGCTGGGAACACCAGGTTTGTTGTGATCAAAAGTTCATACCTATTGTCCCTTTTTAATTTAAAGGCCAAGGTGACTTAAAGCTCCTGGGTGTTAGAAGATACCTTGTTGTTTTTCTTGGACAAAAAGGCTTTATTTAAGATACTATATCTGGATTGGTATTTCATGAATATATGTTGTCCAATTTTACATTAAAAATGCGAAAATAGAGTACACTTTATTGTTTAAAATCAACTTCATAAGAAAGATCAGGGAGTTTACCCAGTCCATTTCCAACTGGTCCAAGATAAGTTCTTTAGTTGTTACAAATCAGGGATACTTTAGCAGGCTAAGATCTCCACTAAATAAGGTTTGCTCGCTGCTTAGCTCAGGTTTGAACACCAATATTTACGGGATTTAGGGCGAGTAATATGTGACTGCATTAGTCAAAGGTTGTCTTCAATGTCAAGATAGATGGAAATTTGTAAGTTATCCCCAATAATGCTTTCAGCTATGTTGACAGTTCAGGTTTGATTCCGGACATCTCTCATCCAAATTATTGATTTAGGTAGAAATTACAACTACTGTTGGCATTACATTTCTTTAGACTGTTGCTGAGGTCTGAGAGTGGGCTTGAAGCTGAAATTTGCAAAAATGGTCGCACCAGAAACTGAACCTCTGAACTTAATATGCTTTGAGTTCAGAGCCAAACGCTGAGACAATTATACCAGAAGAGGTCAGAAACGTAAGAATGGACTGAGTACTAAATATTTTATTAGGTTATAATGTGTCAATACTTATAAGGTGCTTAGGGACATGGTGCCTCTAGGATTTTCATGGCCCCATCTGTTCAGGATCTTTTATGGCCTTCTGGATGACCGCCTGTGTGGCATCCTCATTGTACTTTATTGCTTCCATGACTGGAGCGGTGGAAACCCTAGCTCATGTGATTCAGAAAATGGGGGTGAGACTCCTGAAGTCATCTCCATTGATCCTCAAATGCATGTGGATTCCTAACTGTGTTTGGAACTGGTGCCATTAAAATAAGGCTTCGTTTGAATAGCCTCAAGAATCAGTTCACTGCAGCTTAATTTAAAAGTAGAGACTTTGATTTGTTTTTTATCTCAAATCCTGACAACGCCCCCTTAAGATCCTTTTGGAGGGAAGTATAGGGCCAAAGGAACCAGCTATGCACGCTATTAACCATGGTCCCCTGGTTGACATCATGTAAGTCATGAGGAACGTCCTTTGGGCATCGATTGGGCCATTTTCCCATTCCCAAGCAGGAAGGTACCAAAGAGGATGGCCATACCCCTTGTTACTCAGGGCGATCTCACTCGCATGGTAGATGCGCGCTGGGTAACAGCCCTTCCACTTCAGATCCCACTTCCAGTACCCACACTCTCCTTGGCAGAACTGCTATGAGGAATCAGTGAAATCTGCGCCAAAATCGCAAAATTGAAATTAATTGTAACTAATTTGAGTGGCAATCAGCCCGATGCTCAGATTTCAAATGGTCAAAAAGGTATGAAGACCAATCTATTGGCCAGAATCCCTGATGGTTGTGATTTAGTTAACATGACGTTTGGAAAAGCCCCCTCCCAAATCCGTTGGGCATCACCCCCAATGGGCAGGTAATAGCATCGGACACCATCAATGAGGTTTCGAAGCTTCCTGCTGGCAAATTGGGAGTTGCGCCTGATGCAATGCCGCTGACTGAACGAATGGCCCTGCGACCTAGCATGGGCAGGTTGGGCGTCCCTAACCCATTCCCAAGCAAATGGGCCCACCCCTATGTGGGGTAGCCTTAGAGGATTCCTGCCACTCATCAGGTCAAACGCCTTCATGACAACCATTAGAAATGTAGTCAAGACTTGGTTTGTACATTTGAGGTCAAACTGACAGCAACTCAGCCTGCCACCAAAATATTTAATGTCAGTTCCCAGAGAACTAACCCGCCCATTCCTGAATAGTTCTCCAGTTAAATTGAACTTGTGGGACCTGATCCCAGCTTGTTTCCCCTCCAAATCAATGACTATTTAATCAGTCGCATCACACTGAGAAAAGTGTTGGTCGATTTTCCTTCTTTAATTTTTCCATTAAAAAAACCTTCCCCAAAATATAGTTTTTATATGTTGAGAATTACGCCGCCTTTTCCGCTGACACTCTCATACCCCTCGGGGTTAATGGCCATGGTCATCTGGTATTCTATTTTATGCCTGTACGAAATTATAGCTCACCAGCAGATATTGGTGGAACTCCTTTCTAGTTCCATATTCATTATATCAACAGAAGTGCCTCTGGCATTCTGGTTTACCATTCAGGTGCTATGGCATCTGGGCTGACAGGCCAGTCTAATTCTTACTTGCTGTTTGCATGACATAATTGACCAACCATCATTATTAGCCATTTCCACCTTTCTCACGTATATTGGCGCAGCAATGGTCCCTTCTTTCCAACTGAACCAGGTTGTAAAGAAGATTATCTTTGTCTAAAATAGTCCAGTCCCACCCAAAACTCCAAATTTATACCCATAGTTGCCGCGGCTATTTTGCCCATGTCAGTAGGGTCTGACATCTTAGCTTTCAATGAGTTTGCTCCTCACCAAAGCCTAGTGGTTTCCCCTGACCCCACCACCATCTCTTCGGTATCACTGGAATCATCCACAACTACCAATAAAGAGAACTACGCTTACTTCTTAGTACTCATGAAGATTAGTGTTGGGTCCCATCACGTCTCCTTTGAGGCCCTGGTGGACACTGGAGCCTTGGGAAATTTTATGAGTGTAGAACTGGCCCAGCAATTTGAACTTACTATGGATGCAGGTCCTTCAGTGATGGTTGCATCATTTTACCTCCTAAGCCTCATACTGGGTACATCGCCCAGTCATATTTTCAATATACCAATTCAGCTTCTGCGATCTCTTTTTGGCCATGCTGAACTTGTTGTTTCCGGTAATCTTAGTTGTGGGGTGGTGGCACCAACAACTTGTGATGATTCATTTAGAGTCTAATATGTTGTTGTTTACCTATGATGATTCAGAGGGAGAATTCCCTCTGATCAACTTCCTCAAGAAGATACAAGAAACCAGCTCTATCACTACCCTGGTTACTTCTGCGGGCATTCTGGCCAATTTCCCCAAAAGTTTAATGCACTATCGGAGAATTTTTGATATGGAAAAGGCGGATCGTCTGCCTAGGCACACTAGGTTTAATTGTGGGTTTCGAATGACCGTGGAGTTGATGAACATCAACTGCCCGTTGTATCCCCATACAGCGGAAGAAGAAGTTGCACTCAATACCTGGTTGGACGATATGTTGAAAAAAGGTTGGGTGTTCAAGGATACCTCACCAATAGCCTCCCCCATTGTCTTCACCAAAAATCAGATGGTTCCCTCCATCCCTGCGTGGATTATGGTCACTTGAATAACATAACATTTTTGGATCCCTACCTCTTGCCTCTGGAGCAGATGATCAGCCAGGCAATCGCCAAATCTCGTGTGTTCTCTAAGCTGGATCTGGTGAGCGCCTTCAACCAAATTCAGGTAATGGAATGGCAGGAATGGTTAACAGCAATCTGGATGAAGCGCGGCATTTTCCAATTCCGGGTAATGCCCTTTGGACTGAAGAATGCTCCCGCTATGTTTCAACTTATGATCAACGATGTACTGGGTGACCTCCGGTTTACCTGCGCAGTTGCATACATTGATGATATCCTGGTTCACTCCCCAACTCCTGAACAACATGCTATTGACTTGGTGGTGGTGGTTGCCTTGCATAAGGCTGGTTTATTCCTCAAACCCTCCAAGTGTGAGTTCTATAAGGAGGAGGTTACATTCCTAGGGATCCTCATCCTTAAAGATGGTTTCGCAATCCCTCATAACAAGTTGGATACTATCCAGGAGTGGCCACCCCGACTACCCAGAAACAACTATGGAGTTTCTTGGGAACCATCAATTTCTTAAAAAAGATCTCCCCCGCATTTTCACAGCTCGCCGCCCCACTCCACCCCCTTACATGGAAGAACGTACCATTTTTCTGGATGGACAAATGCCAACAGGCTTTCAAATTGATCAAGGAGGTGTTCATATCCCCTCTCATTTTGAAACATACCGATCCCACCAAGCTGTATATTGTTGCATGCAATGAGTCATCAGTAGCTGTTGGAGCAGTGTTGCTCCAAGAGCACGATGACTTGGAACACCCAGTCGCCTACTTTTCCTTAAAGTTCACCTCTATGGAGCAGTCCTGGGCTATATATGACAAAGAATTGGCAGCTGTTGCATGGGCATTAACTCATTGGCGGTATCTGTAACATTGTGCCCAACATGAACTAGCAGTTTGCACGGATCACCAGGCCCTTCTGTACTTCTGTAAACCATAAAAATTAGCACTTTGGCAAGCCCAAACCTATTGGGACCTGTTATGTTTCAACTTCAAATATGAATTTGTAAAAGGTGCACTAAATGTACTTCCCAATTTTTTTATCCACAGCTCCACCCACAGTTCCACGGATCTGAAGGAAGTGGATCTCATTACTGCGATTCCTACCACCCAAATCTTGTCAATTGTTCCCCCTGTTGTTTATTCCATTACTCTGGCCCCTGACGCTCCATTAGTTGCTCAGGTCTTAGCCAGTCAAATGGCCTGCCCTGAGGGCGTGGAGTTGGTTGAGCAGTTATCTGACCAGAAGCTTAAACACTCCCTATACTCACTGAAGGAAGGTCTTATATATTTTAGATCTCACGTTTGGGTTCCCCCTCCTTCCGAACTGAGCTATTTTGTGCACATCATGATCCCCCCATAGTAGGTCACCCTGGTTCTAAGAAATACATCGATTTGATCAAATGAAACTACAATTAGGCAGGTTTGACAAAAGAAGTTCCGGCATGGATCACCGATTGTGTTACTTGCACCAGGGCCAAGTTGGATCATTCTGGCAAAAAACGGCTTCCTGCACCCCTTATAGCAGGTGGATGGCCTATGGACATAGGTGTCCGTGGACTTTATTGTTGAGCTCCCCTGTTCTAATGAGTTCACAGTGGTGATGGTAGTGGTAAATCGCTTCACAAAATTTTCCCTTTTTATACCTTGTACTTCCGCAATTACATCAGAAGAGACTGCCCGCCTTTCTGTACGCCATGTGTTTTCTATGTTTGGTCTCCCCCAGGAGATCATCAGCGACTGTGGCTCCCAGTTCATCGCGCAGTTTTTGAGTGTACTCCTATCAATTCTGAAAATATCCCCCTGTCGCTCCACAGTGTATCATCCTCAGTATGATGGACAGACTAAGCGGGTCAATCAAGTTCTTGAAAAGTAACTGCGTTGCTATGCTGCAGCCATGCAGGATACTTGGGCTGATGACCTTCCTCTCGCCCAATTCACTTACAATAATGGGACCCATGCATCCACGGGGTTTTCCCCCTATGAAGCAATGCTGGGGTATAATCTTTCACTTTTGATCAGACCATGCTTGCAGCCTGAGGTTCATGCTGCCGCGGACCATGCTGCTCATATTAGACTGACTCAAGCCTTGGTGCGGGAGCACCTCACCAAAGCTATAGATGACTACAAGCGGTTTATGGATCAAAAGTGTCTTCTGGGTCTTGAGTTTACGGTGGGCTCCTATGTTATGCTTGATACCCATCATTTAAGAATTCAAGCCCCTTCTCAAAAATTTGCCAGTAAACACTTGGGTCCCCATTTGGTAGAGGAGGTATTGGGTAATGGGGCATTCCAACTGAAGCTCCCCATGCATTGGAAGCAGCATCCCATTTTCCATGTTTCCTAGCTGTCACCCTTCAAGGGTGCAATCCCATGGAACCAAAACCAATTATTGTCAAAAATGAGGAAGAGGCATAGGTAGAGGCTATCCTCTTATCCCAGAAATCGCGACGTTCTGTACAATATCTTGTGGACTGGAAAGGGTATCCAGCCTATGAGAACAGTTGGGTCAAGGCGCACGATTGCATGAATTGCATGGACCTGGTTTAAGCATTCCACATATCCCACCCCAAGGCTCCCCGTCCCCCCCAAAAAAGAACTGGTGACAGTAATGGCGATCAAGTTACCCTAGGCGCACAATAATGTAGCTCTCGTACAGTTTCTGGGTGGTGGGGCCCTTCCTTTGTGAAAAGGAAAGGGTAATGTAAGTCCCTGGGGAACATCCTTTGGGCGTTGATCAGGCCATTTTCTCTTTCCTAAGCAAGAAGGTACCAAAGAGGATGGCCATACCCCTTGTTACTCAGGGCAATCTCACTCACATGGTAGACGGGCGCTGGGTAACAGCCCTTCCACTTCAGATCCTGCTTCCAGCACCCACACTTTCCTCAGCAGAACTGCTATGAGGAATCAGTGAAATCTGCGCCAAGATCGCAAAATTGAAATTAATTGTAACTAATTTGAGTGGCAATCAGCCTGATGCTCAGATTTCAAATGTTCAAAAAGGTATGAAGACCGATCTATTGGCCAGAATCCCTGATGGTTGTGATTTAATTAACATGACGTTTGGAAAATCCCCCTCCCAAATCCGTTGGGCATCACCCCCAATGGGCAGGTAATAGCATCGGACACCATCAATGAGGTTTCGAAGCTTCCTGCTGGCAAATTGGGCGTTGCGCCCGATGCAATGCCACTGACTGAACGAATGGCCCTGCGACCTAGCATGGGCAGGTTGGGCGTCCCTAACCCATTCCCAAGCAAATGGGCCCACCCCTATGTGGGGTAGCCTTAGAGGATTCCTGCCACTCATCAGGTCAAGCGCCTTCATGACAACCATTAGAAATGTAGTCAAGACTTGTTTGTACATTTGAGGTCAAACTGACAGCAACTCAGCCTGCCACCAAAATATTTAATGTCAGTTCCCAGATAACTAACCCGCCCATTCCTGAATAGTTCTCCAGTTAAATTGAACTTGTGGGACCTGATCCCAGCTTGTTTCCCCTCCAAATCAATGACTATTTAATCAGTCGCATCACACTGAGAAAAGTGTTGGTCGATTTTCCTTCTTTAATTTTTCCATTAAAAAAACCTTCCCCAAAATTTAGTTTTTATATGTTGAGAATTACGCCGCCTTTTCCGCTGACACTCTCATACCCCTCGGGGTTAATGGCCATGGTCATCTGGTATTCTATTTTATGCCTGTACGAAATTCTAGCTCACCAGAAGATTTTGGTGGAACTCCTTTCTAGTTCCATATTCGTTATATCAACAGCAGTGCCTTGGGCATTCTGGTTTACCGTTCAGGTGCTCTGTCATCTGGGCTGGTAGGCCAGTCTAATTCTTACTTGCTGTTCACCTGACACATCAGCAACTGAGTTCTCTGACTTCACCTTATGAATAACCTTATAAGCTCCAGACCAAAGAACATCTAGTTTATTCTGTCAACCTCCAGGTCAATGGTGATATAAGAGAACAAGGTCACCTTATTGGTAATTTATTAAAGAGAGTCAAATGAGACTAAATCTAGATGTCTTTCTTCTTATAGTAGCGAAAAATGCCTTGTTTGGCTAGGGTTAAAGCTGAACAATCTCATTGGATAATGCCCTCATTGTTAAATCAGAGCTCTTAGATGTGGAGGACTCAAGAAATGGCTGGATGCTACATGGTAGCCGAGGTGCACACTCATATATAGCTTCAAATGAGGACATATTGATGACTCAGTGGTAGCTTATCCTATAGACAAGGAAGGCTCTGATCAGGTAGTGGTTCCAGCGAGCAGGATCCGAGGCGGCCTTCTTAGTAAAATGCAGATAAGAGTTCTGTTAGCGCTTTCTACTGCCCCATTGGTTGATGGGTGGTAAGGGTGCAGTGAAACTCTGGTTGGTGCCAAATAGCAAGGTAAGTTCTTGTACTACCTGTGAGGTGAAGTTCAACCTGTTTCCCAAAACTAAGGTTTCGGGGCACCTATGCTGGGTAAAAATGGATTGAATAAGAAAAAGAGCTGTGTTTTTGGCAGTGGCAGCTGGGACAGAAATTGCTTCAGCTCACTTGGTTAAAAGGTCCATTGCTAGGATAATATAATTATGGCTATAAACCAGTGGGATGAAGGCCCGCCACATCAGTTAACGAAATTTAAGGGCCCTGTCAGGATGATGATTGAGTGTTGAAATCGAGGATTGGCTCAGTCTTGATCAGCAAGTCAAATATGACTCCAAAACTTCTTGGCCTGGATTCTAACATCTAGTCACAATAACATTGTGACTTCAGCCATTCAAGAGACTTCTTAACTGCCCCATGTCCCACAGCATAATGGCCATCTAGCATAACATTGGTTTGGGAAGAAGGGAAGACATAATGGAGCCACTTCTTATTGACCCTCTTGTAGAGCAGCCCATCCTTAATTTTGAGTGTCTCGAGTCATCCTTTGGAGTTCAGCTTGGACCTTGGGAGTATACTACTCCCATTTCTCAGGTTGACCTATCAGACCATAAAATCATCCTCCTCAGTGGTTTAAGCTGCTAGCACCAGCATCCAGGAGAGGCTATCAGCATTTAGTGAGTTGCGCCTGCACAATGGACAATGATGAGATCATAGCTCTGCAATAATTAGGCCCACCTGGATATACAGCCATCTGGGCTCTTCATTTTCTGGAGCCACCAGAGCTAGGAGTGGTATGTAACAATGGTAAAGTGAGTAGCATAGAGATAAGGCCAAAAATGTTTGATGGCTAGCAAGACAGACATACACTCCCACTTGGTAATGCTGTAGTTCCATTCAGCTTAACTCAGTGTCTTACTAAAATAGGCCATGGATGGTCGACCTGGTTTTCATCATGTTGGGCTAGGATAGCCCCGATGGCAACATCACTTGCATTTGTAAACAACAAGAAGGGTTGGTCAAAATGCGGGTGGACTAGAATGGGTTTAGTACATAGATCAGTTCACATCACATTATAGGCTTTTTCTTTTTCAGGCCGCCATTCAAACGGCACATTCTTCTGAAGGAGGTAGAATAGTGGCTCAGCTAGGTCGGCAAACCGTGGGATAAACTAACAATAATCCACCATGCCTAGTAACACCTGAATAACTCTTAAGCTTTAGGGGCGTGACATTCTCTATATGGCGTCAACTTTTCTGGTATAGTCTGAATGCCATTTATTGAATCCTTGTGTCCCAGAAACACTTGTTATAACATGAAAAAGTAGCACTTTGAAGATTTAAGCTTTATATGAGCTTTTTGTGCCAATTGAAGACTTCCCTGTGATGCTAGATGTGTCTATTAAATGTTTGTGAGAAAAAGTAAAGTCATTTAGATAGACGAGGATTCATGAAAGCCTTAAGTCCCCAAGATCCCGTACATGGCACATTGTAAAGTGGCTGGGGCGTTAGAGGCCCTGGGGCATCCTTGTAGGCTCAAATAGTCCTTTGTTGGCTATGAGAGCACACTTGGCTCAATCTTCAGGGGTGAGCTCAACTTGCCAATATATGCTGTCAAGGTCCATGGCAGAAGAGTACTGTGATCTAGCGAGAAGACGGATGGATTCATCAATTTGGGACATAGGATAACTGTCCTTCTTGGTGATGGATTTGAGTTGCTGGTAGTCCATCACCACCCAGTAGATGACGTCCTTCTTCCAAACTAGGAGAAGAGGAGAGGCCCAAAGGGCTGTGTGATGGTACAAGGAGTCTGGCGTCGAGTAGTTGTCTGAGTTCCACCGTCACCTGGACCTCTTTAACCTTGCTCTTTGGGTAAGGTCAGTACTGGAAGGGAGAGCGTCCTCAGTTTCTACATGATGTAGGACTCAGTTCATTATAACAAATTCATTAGTTGAGGCCAAAAATAGGTCTGAATACTACTCCAACAACTCTTGAACCTTGCGTTCTTGGTCATCTGAGAGGTTTTTTCCAATACAGGTGTTGACCAGGCCGACCAATGGAGGCGTTTCAAAGCTAAAGCCCTTAGGTCCTTAGATCTTTGGACATCAGAAACAGCCTCCACTGGTAGAAGGTGGATATAAGCGGTGGGACTTGTGGACCTACTATTTTGGGTTTGTTAGCAAGGTTAGCCAGCAACATCGATATAGATCTGGCATAAGCTGGATATAGGATTCCCAGGCAGGTTAGCACCTCCATTTTAAGTGGGTTGCCTAGGCCTCAAATTTCCAGTAGGTATCCAGAGGGGATGTTGTTATGGACCCAGGTATCAGCAATATCTTGGGATTTTGGAGGTATTTTAGCCACCCTAGGTAAGTAGATCGGTATGCCTTCTTTCCCATCAACAGCAGGAGGGGCAATCGGACTCAAGATCCCCCTATGTGATATTTAAGCTGATCAATTTGACCTTCACTCTCCAGTAAACAGGCCTGTGCTTTGATCACCATCTTAGAGTCACGAGAGATTTCAAATATCAGAGGGACTTGATGCCCTAGTAGGGATAGAAAGCGGCCATCATTTTGGAGTGCTGCTGAATAGTCTCAAAGGAACTGAGTACCAAGGAGCAGGTCATATCTAGGGTTATCTAGCGCAAAAGTGGGAATGTTTACACCAAGTTTTCCAACCCGTACAGGTAGAGTATAATAGGTCCCTATAGATTGGGTATATTGTGGGACAGCCGTGCCATACTACATATAGTGTGGCAAATCCAGAGCGATCATGATGCGCATCATTAACTTGGATAATATGACGTTCATTGGGTGAGCTACTATTGACTATGGCAACGATTGGAAATTTATGAATTCAAATTGTGATGCTGGTAACCAGACTTTGGAATTTGGGCGGTAGTGTGAGAAACATTGGAGTCATTGGAAGAATAGTAAGCATTTTTAATTTCTTAATTGAAATTGGATACTGAAACATCTTCTCCAGGTATGGTAGCTCCAGGGTCGTTTAAGGTTATGGAGGATTCTTGAGGTGGGGTAGGGATGTCAGCATGGAGCTCCTCGTCCTTCATGATAATGGCATTTTACCGCCTCCTCAGCAAGTCATTTCCAGCAGGCTTGGCACTGTGTCTGAAAACGTCACAGTAGGTGCATTGAGGTCAAGTATTCTTCTGGTTTTTGACCACATGGATTCAAGGACGGTTAGAGGGACTTGTAGATGTAGCCTTAAACTGTATAGTTGATGCAAAAATCTTGTTAAGTTTTTTCTTAATTTCCCGGATACAATTAAACCCATTTTTCTGCCAAATCATATGTATCTGAACCTCAGGGTAAAATACCAATGCGGAGATGACAGCTGTAATTGCATCATCCAGAGTGATACGATTGGTAGTGACTAAGGGTTGAGCTTGGGCATAAAAATGGCTGCAAAATCCATGAGGGTTTCTCCTTTATTCAGGCGGATACACATGAATGCTTGTTTTTGGTTGGCCAGGGTTTAATTTCTGCCAAACTCTTGGATTAAGGTTGTATGGACCTGTTACCAGGTGTTTCTTTCCTTAAATGGGGGTCTTGATCTACTGGGCAGTGCTATCGAGGCAGGAGTGGATGTGCTTCACTTTCTGCAAGTCAGTGGCCTCCTCCATGGATCTCTCATATGCGTACAGGAAGAAGGCAATACTTCCTGGCTGAGGGTGAACCTTTTCTTTAAAAACTAGGTTTAGAGCTAGTTACAAGAGAAATGAAGAGGGTGTTAACACAGGGATGGGCGCTAGCTCAAAGATCTCATTCTCCGCATAGTTGCAGGGGTCCTGCTGGTCTAGCCGTCACTGTAGGCCCTCAAGATCCTCTTGGATATCATCCCAGTTTTGGTTAAGGAAGTAAATGGAAGCCTTATTTGCAACCTGCTCTTTTATGGATTGAATGTCGGCGCCCTGAAGGTGAAGCTGGCTCTCAAGGGTGGTCGTATGAGTTTAAAACCCTTGACAAGTTTATTTGAGCTGAGAAATGTGAGTATCAGTAATTTTGATGAAGGCACTGAAGTTGTCCATTTCGTCTAACAGTGCCTCAATGGAGACCTTAGGGTCAAGGAAGACTCCATCCAGTTGGAGTTTTCATCCCTGAGCTACATTTCTAATTTAAA
Source organism: Massospora cicadina (assembly GCA_022478985.1). Lineage (NCBI taxonomy): Eukaryota > Fungi > Entomophthoromycota > Entomophthoromycetes > Entomophthorales > Entomophthoraceae > Massospora > Massospora cicadina. The sequence continues at coordinate 42,110 of JAKSZP010014705.1, forward strand.
TGCATAAGGCAGCCATGGCTGTTATCACATCCTTTCGCCATGGGTCTTCATGGCCATTAGGAGTGGGTGCTGCGGGACCTGAGGGCCCTTGAGTTCCATGGGGACCATCTGGTCCTTCGGGTCCCTCAAGCCCTTCAGGACCTTCACTCCTGGAGTGGTAGTCACGAGAGGACAGGTTCCAATAGTGTCTTTGCGGGGTCCATAACAGATCCTCGACTTGGATGAAGCGCTGATTCCAAGATACTTCAAGAAGTTGGACGTTCTGACGCAGCTGGTCCTCAAAATAGCCAGAAATACCACTATCTAACACCACAATTTAATCTTAGGCCTCATTGATCAATCATTGATTATCAATAATGGCCTCACAGTTATCATGGATAAAGGAGAAGGCTGCGTTGTAGAAATCAACGATGTGGGAGTGTAAGGCCTGGGTGAGACCTAGTTGTCAGGAGACTTTGTGATGGTGCAACCCAGCTAGTTGGAGTAGTTGATGAATAGCTGAGTGGACAAAGTTGCAAAGGTAGCGTTTGGGACCCAGGGCAAGTTCTCCTAATGCAATTGGGCTAAGGCATAGAGATCCCGCATGGTAGAGGGAACATAAGAGGAACAGGAGCGGCTGGAGCGGGCACCCATGGAGTAGATGCCATTTATTAATTGTTGGACAGCATTGTTAAGGTTCTCCTACTGAAGTTGGTACTGACCTCCATCAACATTGGGCAGAGATGGAATATGGCCTGGAATTCTAACCTCTCAAACTGCGGTGTGAAACTTTATACTGCAATGTACTAATCAATCGAGCAACGCTTCAAGACTGATCAGCAGATTGATCTTCAGGACAGCTAGTATTCTCCATTGTTTGTGTTAGACGTTTTAACTTAGGACATATCGGAGCCCCTGTAGTGAGCATCATTTTTTGTTTGCACTAAAGTTCTTTAGAGTGTTGCCAAGGTCCAAAGATAGGCTCAAAGCTGAAAATTTGCAAAAATGGTGCACCAGTATTTAAACGTCAGAACTTAATAAGCTTTAAGTTCAGAGCCAAAATCTAAGACAATTATGCTAGATGAGATAGGAAAAACGTAAGAAAGGACTGAGTACCATTTATATTATTCGTTAAAATGTGTCAATATTTATAGGGTGCATGGAGACATGGTGCCTCAATGATCTTTGTGGCCCCACCCATTCGGGATTTTTCATGGCCTTCCAATTGACCGCCTATGTGGCATCTCATTGTAATTTATTGCCCCCATACTGGAGCGGTGGAAACCCCACCTCATGTGTTCAGAAAGTGTGGTAAGACCCCTGAAGTCATCTCCAAATTATCCTTGAATGCATATGGATTCCTGACTGAGTTTGGGATAAGCGCCACTAATTTAAGGTTCTGTTCAAGTAGGTTTAAAAGTCGATTCACTGTGGCTCATTTTGAAAGTAGAAACTTTAATTCGTTTTTCATCTTGAGTCCTGACAATTACAACAAAATGTTATCCCATGTATACATTAATCCAGCTGTCAACTTAACATCTAAAATCAAGCCTATTAGGATGAGATTATTAGAGTCTGATTGGCTAAAACATCTTTTGGACTAATTAAGATACCCTCAGCTTAACATCAAGTCACTTGAATCTCATTATTAGCCTTGAGTAGTTTAAATACTAAGAGGCGTTATTAAATAAGGGATTGCCTTTATCCTCAATCTTAAATTTAGTAAAATTAAAATTTAATTTTATTTGTTATTTATTTCCCTTAAAATCTACCAAAGTTATTAAAAGTTTGATAACTCTTGTCTCTGTGAAATTGCTGATATCCTGGGCTATTTACCTACGAGCAACTCCTTACCAGGATTCTAACAACTATGCTCACTACAGGAGAACCTGTACACCACAATCATTTAAGAAAATTGGAGGACGTTCAGGTAAGTCACCCTTCTAACCTCTTCGGTGAAACTTAACTAAGAGTAGATGCTTTAAAACAGCAACTAGTCAATTCTTTGTCCCATATTAAAAAGCTCAAGCGGCGCCACTCATAAGATCCTCATAGGGCCACTCCCGCTGTCCATAAACCCCCTTTATAGAAAAGTTTACCGCAATTGAGAATAGCACCGCCTCATTTTTCTTTGTCTACAAATCTGTCATTGAAGGGCACCAACCCCCATAAAATAAAGCAATACTCCCTACTTAAGTCCCATAGCCCATAATGTAAAGTTCCTCATATGGACACTCTTAGTACCTATATGGAAATTAGGAAGTGCTTATTAAGTAATTCGTCTCAACACAAAATTTAAAAAGAAAAATCAGGCTACTATGTGCCTTAGCCTGTGAAATGGAGAGCCAATTGCCATTTTTGTTGCCTAGTTTAACTGTGAAGTACAGTCATTATTACTTGCAAAAATGTTACATCTTGACGACGCCATTGCTGCCATTATGACTGGCTTAGTTTCTCACCCTAAACAATACATATTATCTCAGTAAAATGCTCCCTACAGAATTTTCACAAAATAAAAAAGGCTTTTTTAACGTTTTCAGATTTCCATAAATTTGAGACTACCCAAGGAGTAGTGTTAAACCCAAAGTCTCAACTATTGAGGATCTCCCAACTGTAGCTCGGCGGAATGAGTAAATGAAGAACCCCATGGTCTCTACTGTGCTTGTTCCAATCCAAAAACCTGCTCCCTTTGGTGCAACTCAGAGCAGACATCACACTGTCATGTGATATTGGCCAGAGTTCATCACTAGTGACAGGGCAGCTCTCCCTTCTTTCTTCTGCACCCAGAGTTCGTCCTATACATTTCGTTGAGACTTTGCCTTGCTCCACGCCCTCCACTAAGAAGTTTTTCACATTGCCACAATTTCCACTTCTCTCCAAGTCAAAATCCATAGCGTCCTAGGCATTTTCACTGCCCATTTGCATCTCAAAACATGCCCCTAAGGTGCAGCTAAAACCCAATATCACACCGCTTTGTGAGGCTAAGTCCAAAATCTCTAAAAGTTCCGCAAAAGAGCTTAAGGCAAAGGCCCTTGAAGTTGAAAATCCCTCTCCCACGGAAAAATGGTAGTTCAGCCCCAAGGGCAACCACTGCAACAAAAAAGGACCTGTTGACAAGGTGTATTGTATGAAGCAGGCCAATGAACCTGAAGTGTTCTACTTTAATCTCCCATTTATCACTACTCTGATGTGCATAGCAAAAACAATAATGAAGAATCTGAAGGGGTTATGAGGATGTTGAATACAATGTCCTAGGAGCCCAAGGAAAAAATATGGGATACTGGATCAGCTGAACCCTGAAGGATTAAATAAGGCCATGATACCTGATGGATTCTACCTTATCCAAGTTCTGGGGTGCCCTGAGGTTTATAATACCGCCAATGCTGGAAATTAGTTTCTTTGTTGATTCGGCCTATTCAGCAGGTTCATATCTTGAAATTCATTAAATTATAGATATCCAAAGAAATTAAAAGCTTGTCTCTACATTTAGGCTTAAGTAGATGCTAGCTCTTTCCCCTAATTTTGGGGGAATTCTAACCCAAGGTACTGATTGTCAATATCAAGGTATGTGTGATGGCCATCATTGAAACTGGCTTTCTGATCAATGGGATCTCCTCAAAACTCATTAAGAATAAGTTGGCGCCCAGATTAGAATATTTCCAAGAGTATGGAACTGCGGGTCTCAACAATACACGGACTATTAAGGCATACAACCCTTTACCCCTCAGATTGTAGAAGCGTATCTTAACAGTACCAGCTATGGTCTTAATAACAGAGATTATGACATGCTTATTGTTACTCAATTCATGTTTGAGTATGACAGATTATCAACCTGAAACAGGGTTTTCTATCCCTGCTCAACAATGAGGTTTCTTTGGTTCTAACCAATTCAGAACTTAACAACAAAGAATGCGCTTGCTAATTTTAGTACCCTTCTTCTACATTATCACTAAACTATGAATTGTCTGGGAGAAATACCAAGAAGTTGCTTTTTGGTGGACGCATTAGAATGAAATCTTTTTATGCCTAAAAGGATATTTCAATAAAGTCTGGTGAACAATGGGGTGAATAACACTAATATTACTTTATGAATCCCAAGGACTAATTATTCCACCTAACAAGCACTAATGAAGTTAGTCCTTTTGAGCCTAAGTATTGCCTAGAATACTAAATCCTGCCTACCAGCGACTTATTAGTGTTTTACTGGGTAATCTTAACAATAAGGACGTTATCATAAAAAAATCAGGAAATAGGAAAAGTTCTTAACCCCAGAGGATATTGAAAGAGTTCACTTCATCATTTATATGTTAGAGATGGGCCTACCTACTAATAAACTGTTGTTCTCTGCTTAACGTTCATATTCCAGATAAACTAACCTCAGATGAAAAAAATTTCAGTCTTTATTAGATACCTAGAGTGATATCATTCTCTAAATCTGATTTTAATTTTGGCACATAAAGGATTGGAGCCACACAATTGATGTTGATTATAGCAGTCACATCCGATCTAAACCTTACTGTAAATCAATTGTTGAAGAGCAAAGAATGATACATCGATGAATCCCCCCCTTGGGTTGGGACCATCTAGTACTAAAAAAAAAGAGCAAAGAATGATGACAGAGCTTAAATAGCTACTAGGCGCTGGATGGTTAGTACCTTCCCAAAGCCCTTGGGCGTCTCCTCTTTTGATTATTAAAAAGAAAAATGGAGGTCATCAGGTAGTTATAGAGTATTTAAAACTGAACAATCTCACAGAAAAAGTTGTCATATCCTGCACATTGATGACGCTCCTGCACAACTCTCTGGCTCCATATCCTTCTCAGCTATGGATTTAGCCAGTGAATGGTGGCAAATGAGCTTCTCCCCACAAGATCAGGAGAAAGTGCTCTAATATGCAGTGAAAGCTTATTTCAGCCCACTTGACTTCCTCAAGGGTTAGACAATGTACTCATATCATTCCAGAGATCCATAGATCACTGCTTATGTGATCTTAAGCAAAGTTGTGTGATAGTCTACCTTGAAGACATCACAGTTTTTACTAAAACTTTCAACGAGAATCTTAATCATCTTAAGGATATTTTTAAATGCGTGTGTGCATCTAACATTAAGTTGAAGCCATCAAAACGTACTTTTTTAAAAAAATTAGATTTTCTTAGAAATGCCATCTCAAAAAAAGGGATTTAACCCTTAAAAGATAAAGTTTAGACTACATCAATGAGCCTCAGCCTTAAAACCTGCATAATATCTAATGTTTCTGGATATGATGGAATATAACTATTAATTCATCCCCAAGTTTACCCAGCTCAGTGAGCTTCTCATTCATTTATTGCAAAAATTATTCCATTGTATTGGGGTGCTTAATAAAAGGACGCGTTTGAGACTAAAAAGATACTTTTTAGAAACCGCCCTATATTACACCTCCAAGATTATGGTATACCTTTCATTTTTTTACCAATGCCTCTTATTACCCTGTTGGAGCTACCTTGGTATAATTAGATGAAAAAAATGTGGATCGCCCAGTGTCATATTTCAACAAGATAATATCAAAATCTGAATGAAACTACAGAATTACTGAAAAGGAGTGCCGTGCTGTCTTACTAGCTATAAATTAATACCACCCAATTTTATGGAACCACCTTCACTGTGCTTAATGACCACGCCTCCTTGAAATTGCTACAAACTATGAAGGATCCTACTGGAAGGCTGGATTGTTGGGCCTTTAAGCTCCTAAATTATGATATTAAGAATGAACACCAGGCTTAAACACGCAATATTGATGTCAATGAGCTGACTAAGTTAGCTTTTCTTCATTTAGACATTAATGAAGCTGAAAGATTGCTTGACCTCCTAATAAACCCAATGCTTGAGAAAATGAGGATGAACCTATTAAGAAAACTGTAGTACAACGCTCCTCCAACACTGATTTGGAAAGCAGAAAAATATTTAAAAAGGTAGGGACAAATCAGCTGTACTATCTTCAACCCTCAGGATAAGTACCTGCAATAATGGTAGCCCACTATAACCTTGGGAACTGCGAAGTGAAAAAACTTATGATTAGGTTAAAGATTGGTAGTACTGGGATGGAATCATGAGAACTATTTTAAAAGTCCTGGACGCCTGCTTAACCTGCAAAGCCAATCCAACCTCAAAACCATTTATCAGTTCACCCAACTACCCTTCAGCAACCCTTCCAAACGTTAAGTTTAGTTTTGGTAGATCCTTTACCCAGACTACCAGTGAGAAATGATAAACATTATTATGTATTGATCACTTCACAAAATGTATTGAAGCATTGGCTCTAGCTCAAACTGCTAAAGCTACCGCCACTTTCCTTCATAAGTATTTTTCAACCACCATGGTTGCATAAGTTCTACTCTGAAACAATGGGAAGAATTTTACCTCCAGTTTGGTCAAATCCTGGATACCTAAATGGGAGCCTAACATCTCTTCTCATTACGCTATAACCCTTTGACAAATGGAACCATGAAAGACAGAAAGGAACCTTGATAACCATATTACGAAATATGTCTACATCAGACCCTCTGTACTAGATCCAGTTCTTGCCTAGTGCCCTTATGGAAAATCATTTTAGCTATCAGAGGACCCCAAAATGTCTACATTCCGCGTTCTATATGGTCAGTAACCTGGGGTACACGCTCTCCTAACTAAAGATGTTTATTCTTTTAGAACTGATGATCCTGACAAGGCCATAAAGAGGTATCCCAACACATTATTCAACTACAGTCTGATGTTATGAATGATTTAGCTAAAACTGTCAACAAAGAGGGCCAAGCAGCTAATGAGCTAAGACCCCAAAACACCCTCTTTTCAGATATCTGACTTTTTTTATATTATAGCTGTACCACTCCTAGAAGTGAGAAGCTCAGGTCCATTTTGAGAGAGCCTTTCATTGTCACCTATAAGAGGGGTGATTAGTATTCTATCAAGTCTTTTGCTTCTAGAGTTATCATCAACTGAGAACATGGACGGTTTCTACGCCTCTATTCTTCCACAAAAGTTTGAAGAGATAATGTCAGACAATTAGATGTATTACTAGTTAGTAAAAAGATTCTGGCGCAAAATAGTCTAAATAAACTAAAAATTCTGCGCATAGTACTCAGCGGAATCTCCACAAATAATATAAAAAGTTCACTTAGTATGAAGCTAAGTACTCTGATCAAGCTGAGGAGGTTACTTCAGACCCCTGGGGATAATGTGATCTGAATTAAATTCTGCCCACAGACCCTCTTAAATTTAGTGCAACTTCCTAGGAGAAAACAATTTACTTTTATAGATTGAAGGGTGTTCAAATATATGAAAATATTTTATCAAACTACAACAATAAGAACTACAGTAACTGGCCAAACTGAAAATATTTTCCTGATGGCTTAATGATGAGATTATACTAAGATGTTAACCCATGAATATGTCATTCAAGCCAGGGGTGGAAGGTGAGTCAGTAAGGGCATATGGCTACCAACCTGAAGGTTGCAGGTTCGATTCCCGCCCTTCGCACATCGATCAGGGTGCCAGCCAAAGGAAGCTATTGGCGGTTAGTAGGTCTATTAACACGAAAACTTTACCCATGACGTAATCAGAAAAATATGAGTCCTGATCCGGAGGTGGAAAAACTTTCTTTGATGGAGTTGAACCTGTTCAGGTTTCATGTCATTTCTTTCTTTCTTTTGGTAATGTCTGTCCTCTGGTCAGCTTGCCTCGGATAAATAAAAATATGTCATTCAAACCATCACTTTAACATATTAATTCAAGCCCTATCAAGGTGAAAAGATTTTTGAGAGATCTAATAGCCAAATTGACGCCCAGCAAAATTAAGCTACCATATGCCTAATCTGAATTACTTTTTAGTTTAGATATTTTATTGTGGGTAAGGCTGACCATGGGATGGACACTACTAGGTATGACTCAGAAGAGACAAAACTTAGTACCAGGGAAGGCACCCCAGAGAAGCGATGCTATCTCTTGTTGCCAGAGGGAACGCCACTTATGGGGAGGGAGAGGGAACGTGTGAAGGGGCCGTAGCCACAATTGAACACGTGTGGAGGAAAGGGTCTGATTTGATGAACCAAACTGGGAACCAGGAGGAGACCAGCTGTCAGAGACGCAGTGGGAGGTATCCAAACATCCACACCTGAAAGTGGTCCACCAGATGAGACTGGAATCTGTGGACAGCTTCTGGGAGGGTGGGGGTGGAGCCTAGGATGGCATCCAAGACAATCGTGTGGATAGTCCACATGGCGATGCAACCACCAGAGCATGGAGGGAGGGTGGAAGGGGGGAGGCCATTGATAGGGCAAACATGTCTCTTGACAGACTGAAGGGATGTATTTATCCTGGCTTAGCAGACGTAGAACTTCGCGCCATATCACTTTAGAGGTAGGGAACTTCTCCAGGCGGTGGAACAGCGTTCCATACTGGCCACACACAACACAGGATGAGTTTAAAGCGTTAGAGCGCTCAGACATATGGTACACCCGCCTCAGGCAGCGCCACACATGAAACCAGATTTTAGGCTGCAACAGAGGATGGTGTGAGTATTCCCAATAGTTTTTTGGGGCTCAATGGAGTAAGGGATGTCCATCATGTCCAGGTAATCCACCCTGGATAGGACATGGGGCCATGTGGGGATCACGCCATCTTGGATGGGTAGCCCCTGTACCTCTTGTGTGAACTGAGGAGAGGGGCGGCCTCTCTGGGCTGTGTTTCCGCTAATACAAATTCTCCACTCAGCGCTCTGCATGGAGAGGAGGATTCGTTTGTAGTGGTTTTAATCCTTTGAGGACCTGTGGCCGATGGGTGTGAAGCCAGGTGTTTTATCAGGGAGTAAGGGTGCGACGGATTGGCAAGGCCCAGGGCGCGGGAGAATTTGGAGCAGGCCGCGCGGGACCAGTGTTGGGAGGGGAGCGTAGGGGCGGTGACGGCTGCTTTCCAGGTGCTCAGGATCTTGGCAGCATGGGCTTTGAAGTCGAGCAGGCCCATGCCACCCTGATGATGAGGGCCAAACATGATCTCCAGCCGTACTGGTGGTGGGCGTCCTGAAAAATCCATCCTTGCAGCAGGGCATACAAGGATTTGAAAAAGCATGAGGAGAAGGGGATGGCGTGGGCTCCGAACCAGACTTTGGAGAGGAGCATAGAGTTGGCTAAAACAACCCTGCCAGTAAGGGAGGTAGAGTTGGATCTGAGGGAGGCGATGTGCTTCATCACGTTGTCTAGAATAATATTATCCATTACTGCTGTTGCATACCCGCCTGCCTCCACCCACACGCCCAAATGGCAGACTGGCCCTATGGTAGGGCGTGGCACTAAGGGGAGCACCAGTGGGGCGGTGTGGGGTGAGCTGGGAGGGCGAGCATGTGTGCGAGCAGATGGTCCAGGCTGGGCACTGGCTTGCTGGGGCCCAGCAGGTCTGAACTGACCAAGGAGGATGATTTCGATTTTGGAAGCGTTCAGTGCAGCGTTACTTACCCAGGAATACTCCTGGATGAGAGCTTCAAGTGCGCGTGCATCTTTATTATTAGACACCCCAACCACACAGTCATCTGCAAACGCCATCATCTTGACTGGGGTTTGGCCTGGCACATGGACCCCAGTGAGTTGGGCATTCACGTTTCGAAGTAGTGGGTCAAGGCTGTAGTTGTATAAGAGTGGGCTAAGGGGGTCCCCTTGTCGCAAGCCCCTTTGAGGGCGGACTACTTCCATTAGGAAGCCAGGTCCACGTACTGCCATTGTTGCAGATTCCGTGAGCAGCATCACCCAGTTGATGAAGTGAGGGGTAAGCGGAATTGATGGAGGCAGGCCCTGTGGTACTCCAAGTTTACTCTAAAATAAGCCTTCTGTTGGTCCAAGAATACAAGTGCCCCAGAGGCTGTGGACTGGCATGCGTTAGCCACAGAGTGTACGTTGTCCCAAATCGACCTTCTGGGTATGAAACTGAATTGTTCTGGGGAGATGGTGGCAGATGCTACAATCCCTAAATGGTTAGCCATGATTTTTGTTAAAATCTTAGTGTCCGTGTTAGTTAAAGAAATGGGGCGCCAGTTGGCTAAGTATAGCTTGTCCCCTTTTTTGAAGAGTGTGATGGTAAAGGCCTCATGTCCTCCTGGTAGGAGGCGCGTTTCTAGAAGGCTCTGGTTAAGTGAGGCAAGCAATAGTGGGGATATATATTTGAAGTACTTTTTATAGAATTCATATGGAATGCCATCTGGGCCTGGGCATTTCCAGTTTGGTGCACCGCGGATGGCTGTCCATAATTCGTTCTGAGTAATCAAATTCATTATTTCTGGGTCTTGGGAAACGGTGCAAATGTGGGTTTGGTCGAGATTTATGCCACTTCAGCCAGCTGAATTGGATCAGATAGGCTAACTTGGAGTAATACTTTTGTGTTTTGATTGCCACTTCAGCTGGCGTATCCACAATGGAATCATCCAATCTTTGCATCTGTGTACAGGCCACGCTCTGGCATGGTGCAAAAATTTTTATAAAAAAATATGTGGTGCACTTGTCACCCTCTGTAATGCGTTTGTCCCTGTACTGAACACAAACCTGAAGTTTGTGTTGCCTTTTGAGCACGTTGAGGTGGGCAGCTGCCTCCACCCACTTCTGGCCCCATGCAGTGCTGTATCCTGTGGCTGGGATGTTGGACTCCAGGTGTGCCAACTATGCCATAGCACGCGAGATGACTGATGATGTGGCTCATGAGCATCGGGAGGAGAGGTGGTGAGAGTGTCGGATGGTAACCTCTTTGAAGGCTGCCCAGGTGGAGATGGGGTCCGCGCAAAAATGGTGTAACAAACTATTTTTCCAAAGTTGCTGATTCCACCCAAGTGGAAATTCTGGCAACACAAGTTTGGGGGGCGGAGTTTGCACCAGTGTGGGGCCTTAGCCACTTTGACAGGTAGGTGGTAGGTTAGCGAGACCAGTCGATGGTTGGAGAATTCCATTTTTGTTGTTTTGAAGTGGGAGATGTGGGGTTGGAATTTCACCAGCGTTAGGATAAGGTCAATGCAGGTCATGGACCTTAATTGGCTGTTGTGAACGTGGGGACGCGTCATGTTTTTGAGCAGCAGGGCATGTTCTGGCAGTGCATTCATTAACCTGAGGGTGGCCTTTAGAACGCGCAGTTCTACATGACCCTGGGGTGTGTGGGGTGAGGAAGGCCACCAGTCTGTTGGTGTGTTTAGCCAACAGTTCATGTCGCTGACTAGGAAAGAGTCTGGGGGTAGCGGGAGGGATTTGACTGATGAGAAAAATTCCCAACGCTCTCGTGCACCATTTGGGGCGTAGAGATTGATGATAGCATGTGCCACATCAGCCCACAAGAAAGTGACAACAAGGACTCAGCCATTTAGGAAAGATTCCGACGATGAAAAAAATTTGAAAAAATTGTTTTTCTGAACTAGCACCCCACAGTGCTCTGACCAAAAGGATAGGGATGGGAGGAGCATGGTTTTCCAAGCATCCTCGGAACCTCATGGACAGTTGGACTCCTGGATGGCCAGGATATCCATGGGTAAATTTTTTTGTAAAAAACTCAGTTTCCTAGCCCAGGACAGCGAGGCCTTGAGTCCAGCGATATTCAACGTCTCTAAAGTGAAGGTTCATCCATTGCACTTTAGGTGCAAGGGGGTGGGCACCTGGGCCCATTAGCCTCCTCTAGATCCCCATGGGCCTTCACAGTAGCGCGGGTGTTTGCAGAAATGCTATCAGTAGTTTTGTTGATTTTTAGCAGAAAGGTTCGCGTTGGCTTTTGCTTTTGCTTTTTGTTTCCCTGACGCTGGACGAATTTTTTGCGGTGCAGATGAGTTTGGTGCACCTACAAGCGGGTTGAAAATTTTTTTTCAGTTAGGTTGGCCCCAAGTCAGTTTCAACCGGAGCTTGGTTGCAAATATTAGGTGAGATTGAGTTGCCCATCGGATCCTCAGATTGAGTGGCCCAATTGGCATGGGCTTCCCAATCTGATTGATTAATGGATTCCTGAGTTGCTTCCACCACAAAGGTTTCAATGTCCTCCTGGCGTTGGGAGTGTGGGATAGTGGTGGTGACTTTGGCTGCTTCCTTGGCCGCGGCCCTGCAGGCCTGCTTGGCCTTCTTCCGCTCTTGCAGGGAAATAGGTTTTACCAGTAGGTAGCAACCTTGTGCTCCCCACGGGAAAGCCTCTTTGGTGCTTGCAGTTGGTTCGTAGTGTGCCTCTCTGCTGGCCATGGCCACTGAGTGGTGCTCTTGAAATGTGATGTCCTCCTTGGTGGGGCATGCATGTGCCCTATGGCCAAATGCATCACAGTGGGTGAAGATGGGGGTGCGCTGTCCACGGTTACCCGGAAAGGGTGGGTGGTATACCCTGTGATGTCAATAAAGGTGGAGTGCGGGATCTGGGTTAGGTCCTTCACAATCTCCTCAGTTGGGGTCAAAACAGCAATGGCTTTGCTGGTGCACAGGTGTGGCATCAGTGTAAAGCGTTGCATCTCAAAAATTGTATTTCTCCATATACAGCGAGACCATCTTTCAGGTGTTGTTCCAAAATGTCACGTTTTACCGTAGTAGGCAAAAAGTCAAACGTGAGGAAAATTTGGTTGGATTTTGTCCATCTGCTGCATTTGATTTTGACAACACATTGCCCTTTGGGGAGGTCGATCACTATGCACACCACAGCAGCCTCATCTGCTTCTCCTTCCTTGTTTTCAAACTGAGGTCTAGCCAACCACATGAAATGGAGTGAGGTGCGACATACACCACAGTCAGGAAAAAAGTGTGCACATCCACACAAAATTTTCCCATAGAGCTGTTTGTTGGATGTCCAGAAACACACAGACTCCGTATTCCACTGACGAGAGTGGTTGGGAGTGTGACGTGTTGATGTACTGGTTGCATCGCGCTTGCCAAGTGAGGATTTCTGGGAAAATAGTGACCGCCAGTTTTTTAAATTTTTTTTCTATTTCGCCAGTTTCTCTGGGGCGTTTTCAAACGCTTGAGGCCGTGGGCCTACCACCTGCTCCTCTTACCTTACTTTACCAACTGCTCCCTGACATGGGCGAAGACTAATCTCCTCTGTGAGATGATCAAACTAAAATCAGACTTGAATTGAATAAGTTGCAAAAGTGATTGCAACGAGAGAGAAAAGTTAATGAAGTTATTAGTTTTGTTGCAATGGATAATTTCAATTGATTATACAGAATCCTGTATTAAAATAGACCAAGACTTAAACTATGTGAGACGAGAATTGAGGTACTATATTAATTAAAAACTAGAGATATTTGTAGGGAAAATTTAGTGGTTCTTCACGAGGATTTCCTTGATCCACTTGAGGTAAGATCTTTCCTACCAGAGGACTAATATTGTTGATTATCATTATTATTATAATAACTGTGATGATCATACCTAATAGAGTTCTAGTTGGATGCAATTGACTTCCTTAACGAGGCCTAGTTCCTTCAAAATCAGTTAGTCATTTCAAATTGCTTGGCAATCTCAAATTACTGAGTTTCTTTGGGTTGATTAGATTTACCCATTGTATGAGGTCAATAACTCTGAAGAATCTTTCTTTGGTCAAATTGAACATCAGAAATATTAGTTTTATATTTCTCCATCTTATTAGACTGAGATGTCAAATTTTGGTCCAGAGTATTTTTGGTCATCCTAGTTGTATCTCTAACAAGGAATGAGAGGGGAGAGAAAAACCTTCACCCATTTGGTAAAATGGTCATTTCTGACCAAGATGTAACGAGTACCACTGTTAGTCTGAGTTAGTTGACCTACCACATTCAAACTTATGGTTTGGAAAGGTTGTTGGGGCGTTGTGGGTCAATATAGATATTAAGTCTTGAAGCTGGATTGATTTTTACAGGTAAGGCAGGCATTCAAGACCTCAGTTATGGTTTCCATGATGCCCCCAGTAGTACCGCTCTTTTACCCACTTGTAGGTTTTGCATACTCCACCATGCCTCATGATAGTGTGAGACTCCAAGATGACAGGTGCTTTCTCTGACGGTTAGAGATATGGCATCTTATTTACTCCTACTTTCTTATATATCTTCTACTCTCCACATTGTGTTGTGGGAGTGCCAAGCAAGCATTTTTGTACTGGATCATCCTCGTCCTCCTAGCGTCAGGAGTCATTAGGAGGCCATGCAACCTCTCCGCTTCACTATTGTCAAGGTGAAGGACATGCAGCCATATCAACCCATCAATGTTTATATGGCACGTCCCAGCTCAATGCTCAATGGTCATATCATAGTGCTGGAGCTTAAGAGCCCAGAGAGCAAGCCGACCAGTAGGATCTTTCATATTTTGCAAATAATTTAAGGAGGCGTAGGCAGTAACAACTTTAATGATGTCCCATATAATAAGGGGCGATAGTACTTTATGGCAAGCAAGACAGCCAGTGTAACAGTCAAGGCGTTGCCTGACCACCACATAGCCCTAATATTCCCTAGGGCGATAGTCGGGGCCAGGGGAGAGGGGCTCAACCACTCCAATTATTGTAAATGGAAATCTGACGAATCAGATGCCTCAAAATTGGAAGCAATATTGAATTAAAAGTCTGACGGGGAAGTGAAGCCTCGGAAATGGCGCTCTGGCCAACCAGATGCTGCAAAATCCAATATTTCTAAATGTGGTGATGAGGGATTGGACCCTCGGATGCAAATTTCTGACCAATTGGAGGCCAAATCTGTTGCGTTTGGGAGTATCAACAAGGATGAAAATCCTTACAAATGGTGCTCTGGCCAAACAGATGCCGCCAAACAAAGTAATTACTAAAAGAGGCAACGAACCAAAATCAGGGAATATGGGCGAGGGAATGGCCCAGGCTTTGAGAGCAATTCAAAGCTGAATAATGAATGTGGAAAAGTTTCTGCAACCCCAAGGGTACCCAGCCTGAGTTCAAGAATGGGCCTCGACGCCAAAATTGAGGGTCTAGATTCTCAAATAGGGCTTACCGCCGGGAAGACGCCTGCAGACTTCGTGGGAACAGGACCCGTCTTCCCCAATAAGCTCAGTATAAATCTGAGCAGGCGAAACTTTTTAAAGCAGTTTTGTCTTCTATAAACTTAAACAAAACTTAATAAATTCTAAAATTAGTTTTGCGAATTTGCAAATCACTTATTAAAAAACCCGGAAATCACCTCATGGACAGCAGTTCAGACTTTGATAGGGCCATTCAGTCCCTGTACGCCCTCTCAGGGGGTCAGGCCCTCCTCCTGAGCACCAGCATTGTCCTAACTGTGGTCCAAACCTTTGTGGTAAAGTGGTTTCCGCATAGTCAGATTTAAGATCTCTCAACTGCAGGGCTATCCTGCCTGTGGGCCCTCACTTGGGCACTCTTGCCTAACTGCTTTGTGGCAGTTTTCAGAGACCCCATCCGTCACAGCCAGGCACTCCTTCTCAGTTACGCTGCAACTACGCTTGACTTTGGAGAGCATCTAGCTGAAGTAGAACATATGATGATCGACCCCATGCTTATCCATTAGAGTCAAGATAGCTTCAACAGCATAGTCAGAGGCACCAATAAACAACATAAAAGGCTTCCCATAGTCAGAGTGGCGGAGGATTGAACTTCATTGCAGCACCTGTTTCAGGGTCTCAAATGCGGCTTTTTGTTCAGCACCCTAATGGAAAGGGGTATTTTTTAGTTAAGTGACGTACAAGGGGCTCACTGAGCTGTGGGAATCTTGGGATGAATTGATGATAGTACCCCATCATGCCCAAAAAATACCTGTATGACGCGAAGGGTTTTGGGTCCAGGAATTTTAGATATCACTTCCACCTTGTCTTGGAGGGGTTGATCCCACCTTGAGAGATAGTGTGCCCGAGGAAATCTAAATTCTTTTTGAAGAAAAACATATGGAGGGCTTAAGCTTGATGTTAAATGCCCGCAACTGTTGAAACACTTCTTAGAGGTGCGTGAGGTGCTCGTTGAATGTATTGTAAAAAAAGTGATGTCATCGAGATAGAAAATAACACAGCTCAGCTTGAGATCCTGAAGAATATAATCCATTGCTGCTGAAAAGCGGCAGGTGCATTGCATACCCCCTGGGGTAACCAAGTGGATTGAAATAGGCCCTCGCTATAGATAAGGGAGCAACGCTCCTGATCCTGTGGAGAAAGATCCATCTGCCAATACCCACTAGCCAAGTCCATGACAGAAAAGAACTTGGACCCAGAGTTTGGTTAAAGAGTCATCCAATAGGGTTAGGGTAGCTGTCATTCTTGGTGAGGTTCTTCAGCTTAAAGTAGTCCATAACTACCTGATGACCTCCGTTTTCTTTTTTTAAGTAGAAGAGGGATGACCAAGGGCTTTGGGATGGCACCAACAGCCCAGCATCAAGCAGCTGTTTGAGCTCCATCCAAATCTGTACTCTTTGTCTTTTGATTTACAATATGTTTTTGGAGCGGATGGGTTGAGCTTTCCTGACGCCAATAGTATGAGTCCAACCCTTCGTGTGCCCATAATCAGTATTGGAGGTAGAGAAGATGTTGCTATAGTTCTCAAGTAGAGTGTGGACCTCAATCAAGCTCCGCTGGAGTTAGCTCCTCAGAGATATTAATGGTAGAAAAGTACATATTGTTTAGTCAGTGGATAAGCCCATATCAGGTATAAACTCCAATATAGTGGACTTGCTTGATGTCCTCAATAGAACCAGCAGGTCTCTTCCGATCTCCTTATGTTTCTTGACAACCATGTCCTTTGTGGTGAGATTACCCAAAAGGAGATTAAAGGTCATTGATAATCTGGGTCTAGCACGCCTTGCATACTCAGGCCTCTAGAGGGCTAACTCCATCAATGCTGATTAGGTGTAATAAGAAGTTGTGGGGAAATTTTAATAGTCTTAGTGTCAACTACCCGTTGTTCTCACACTTTGATTACTACCACTTCGTGCATAAAAAGGATACCCTCTAGGGCTTCCACTTATTTAGGCAACGTTTTTGTATGCCGTCCTGCTGTGGTGTAATGTTGGGATAAAGCGAAAGATGGAAACTCAACTGTGACTGCATAATCTTTTTTATTAAGCTCGTCATTGGTCAGCATCAGAGGAACACCTTAGTTAATCATGGAGAAATAGCTCTTTTTCAAGTTAAAAATACCCTCCTACTCAAGCATGAACTGGGTTTCAATTAGTAGATTATAGGTATTGCTAGCCAGGGCTACCTCTGGAGCTGACAATATGAGTTTCCTAAAATAAATGGGCAGAGAAGAGTACGCCCAAATAGCGCAGATGTTGTTTGGGCCTGCAGTCCTAAATTCTTGTTTATAGTCAAGGTCAGGGTCCAGCTTTATTTTCTTAATAAGTCTGGTTGACACAACGTTGACCTGAGGGTTCAGTGTCCTGGATAGCTGTAACCCATACTCCGTTGACTACAACAATCACATTAGTTAAGGTTCCACCCAAGCTATGGAAAGAGCAAGGACCTTCTTTTAGACGGAAAGTAGAGGAAAGTCATTTGGCCTTTTCAGGATATTTTTCTTGGATATACTGTAGGGGATGAACACACTGTTTGGACCATATTTGAGTGACAATGAGCTGGTCAGCATCACTGGCAGTGTCAATGACCTCAAAACCCCTCAAAACTTGACAGAGATAAGTTTGATAGGGGATCTAGACTTATCCACTCTCTCCGGTTGCAACCTGTCAGGTATCTCCATTTCACCTGGGGCTCCTAACACATAATGACCAACATCTTCACAACCCCTTCACACTCATCATCGGAGGGGCTATCAATGCACGTCATCAGTCCATCAGTTGTGAGGTAATTTCAGGGCTGCCTTATTGCAGGATAGGTCCTGGGGTTGCTCATCCACCTTAATAACTTTTAGGGGCGTTGGAATGGTAATGGCTTTGACTTTTGCCTTGGAAGTGATAGGCTTAAACTGCTTCATGACAGCAGGTTTTGAAATAGGGAAGCCTGAGGTGAGGCTAATGGTGATTGAGCCAGCGGCTTGGAAGGACGTGACATTTGGTCCACCTTAGTAGACCGCTCTGAAAGAGAAAGAGAACAAGGCAAAGTGATAGATGACTTAACCAGCTGAGTTTTTGAAACTGATGATAAAGAGGAGCGCTGTTTATAAATTCCAGTATTTTCTAGCTATTCGCACATGGGTGAGGAGCATCTCATCGCTGAAGCTCTGCGGAAACAGGGCTTTAGATGGAGACAGCCATAGAGGTGGCTGGAGGGTTCAGAGTTGATTCTCTCCTCAAAGCTTTTTGCATAAGTTAAAATTTCTTGAAAATCAGCCACTGCTAGCAGAGCCTCCTTAATACCCTGTACTGTTCATAAGGTGCGCTTGACTGCAGAGATATGAATTGCTAAATTGGGATGAGACGCCAAGCCAACCATGATAGCAGTAATAGCATCATCTAGAGGTAGCAGTTTGGCAAGCAACATAGGTTGAGCTTTACTATAGAATTGATAAACAAAAGAAGGGATCGATTCTCCCTCTTGCAATTTAAGGCACATAAAGGCCTGTTTTTGCCTTTGTAAACTCTGTATGGAGCCAAATTCGTCAATATGCGCTCGTTTCACTTCCGTTCAAATGCTAAGTGTGGCCATATTGGGAACCATTATCTCCTGAGCCATACAACTCAAGAAGTGAATGATATATGAGTTTTTGCTGGTCAGTTGCTCCTTCCATCGCAGATTCATACACAAAGAGGAAGGATGCAATACTGCCTCGCACAGGAAAAAATTATCTCTGAAAGGGGGTTTGTGAATGGTAAGAGACTCCATAAAGGCATTGAGAGGGGTGTTGATCGAGC
Organism: Massospora cicadina; assembly: GCA_022478985.1. Classification (NCBI taxonomy): domain Eukaryota; kingdom Fungi; phylum Entomophthoromycota; class Entomophthoromycetes; order Entomophthorales; family Entomophthoraceae; genus Massospora; species Massospora cicadina. The sequence goes on from JAKSZP010014705.1 coordinate 60,857, forward strand.
TTTTTGAGTCGCAACAATGCACTAGCTAGTTATAGTTCTAATGCAGCTATACTGAACTCAGATGAAGCGGGAGGTTTTGAGTGTTTGTTTTCTTACTAATCTCTTTTTTATAAGTATTGATGTGGTGTACAGGCCCCCGGTAGTGAGCACCACTTGTCAAGATCAAAATGGTGGCTAACGCTCACTGGTGCTAATTACACAGGATTTGACATTTCAGCAGAAAAAGAAGTATAACAACTCTCAACTGCTTATTGTAAAAACGGGTGATTTTAGTACTATTGGAAGAACAAAATTTGAGAAAATTTATATACTAGAAAAATGGGATTTCTAATTTTATATAGGTTTATTAGAGATATTGGTGGGGTCAAAAGTGAACCCTCTCAATATTTTGATGCTTAGTATTTAATTGTTTCAAAGCATAAAGTTCAGATTAGCTTAGTAATGTCTGAATTAGGGAATATTGAGAATAGACCTATAGGAACTCTGGAGACTAACCTTGCTTTGACAGAATGGCTCATGGAGGGCCGATACTAGGTAGGAAAAGTCCATTGGGAAAGGGTTAATATATTTTACCCAATCAGAATGCTGGATTAATTCACCTTGCGAGACCCCTCCAACCCTATAAAAAGTGCTGGTCTCCACAATGTAGATTGTCTTAATTAGAAATGGCCAAGGAGGAACCTCCAATGGACTCCCCTTATTTCGATGCATAGTCAGTGTAATTTGACTATCTGAACTTGTGCTAATTGCCCAAGAGTATTAAAAGTGTTATCTCAATTCAAGGGGTTCCACTTGGAATCATCCAGGTTTTCTTGGCCATTATCTTCATTATTAATCCCCAAACCACTTCTATTAACATCAAACTTGTAATTGTCTGACAAGCATTAATCAATCTCAGTGCAAAGATATCAACTTTACCCTCTAAACAAGCGGCTAAACAGAAACCTTTTTTTAGTAAAAATGATACCTGGGGAGCCTAAGGTAACCTTTTTAGGAAAATTAGTTGAAAACAAGTAATTTTTATTATTAATGGTAGGAAATGAATTTAAACGTATTATTGAATTCTAAAGATTATAATGCAAATTTCACATTTAAAACTTTTAAAACGCTTTGGTAATAGCGCAGGAATTTTTAACATACTTTCTCTGTTGCTTCAAGCACTTGATTGATCAAATTTAAAACTATAGATTTTTTAAAACTTACCTTAGCTGTTGTACTAATCATCTAGTATAATTTTGACAGGTTCAATGCCTTCTGTTTCTTTATGGGCGGTAGTCCGCCACCTCCTGGTGTCTGCCATCACTACCATAGCGTGTCCAATCTAACTCTGCTAGACCCTCATCTCCTCAAGTCACTTTGTTCCGTTTTGAGATTTAACTCACAACCTTGAGCGCTCCCAGGCGGTGCTTTGAAGCCCTTTGTTGCTCTCTCCTGTGCAATCTGAAGTTTGGCCTTTTGGTCAAGTTTGATATACTCATCCCATATGTGGATGCTGCTATCATCAAAATAGCATAAGCAGTGTTTAAACCCCTAGTTTTATTACTTTCCTCTCATTCAAGGGGTACTTAGACATTGACTTCTCCTGTGAAGCTCACATTAAGGTGGCATCACCGTTTTTTTAATGTTAATATAACCCATTTCAACCACATTGCAAATTGTTTTCAGCTAATTTAACTCTGGTGTTTTAGTTTGCCAGCTTACCTTTCCATCTCTCACCTGAGTAGCTCCACCACAAACTCATTAAGGGGCATTCCCTTATGGTACTGACCTCATCCTTGAATTTTTGGTTTCCTACGGGGCTAGCTGTCATGGATCTAATGACTACCCTAGATTAGTCTTACAGTCTGGGTGTACTATAGCCTAATGAAAGGACCCTAATGCTTGTGTAACCACAGTCCTAAGACTTGCAGGAGGAACATTCTAAGATCCTTATGAGTGTAGTAAAAGTTTATAGTTGTACCAAAGGCCCCCATACCAAACTAAATGGCCGCAATGAGGGCAACTTTAGGTCTTTCTGGATTTTTACAAGGGTGAGAGAGGCATGGATTATAACTACTCCTCCTGGGTTGGCGGTTGCTGACCCTTGATAGATGTCCAAAGCACTCTGGTAATCCCTTGTACCATTGATAGACACCAGGCTCACTTGGGTGTACAGTTTCATCATTTAGATTTATAAATTTGTGAATCAATTTAAATTTAGTTGTGTATTGGTGAGTTTGATAATCATTCAACTGTTGTTAGAGTTTATCAAACTGCCACGCAAATTCATTAAGGGTGTTAGGATGGTAGATTGGTCTGTTGATAAAAATGAGTAAATTGCTCTATAATGAGAGCTCCAGAAGGCTTAGCAACCGTGACCCTTTTTGGATTTGGGCGGACAGGCGTTATAAACTAATAAATAGTGTAACAAAAACATCAATCTGGAAATCTCCTTGTTAGCTAAATTACGCTGAACTAGTGGTGGATCAGCAGGGTAAATCTTACATAATGGTGTCCCTTGTAAGTGTCAGGCTGAGAAGCCCATAGTTGAAAGATCACACTGAGAAGTAGTCAACTGGCGGGGAGAAACTGCTTATTGGAGATGGCCTTTGTAGGAGAGGTGTTGGAAAGCCCTAATGATGGCTAGATCACGTGAGATACAAATGGGTCAGTGGGATAAATTGGATTTTGGTAATAGTCTTCATGACAGCATGTTAAGAGAATAGTTTAGGAGAATAACCCTTGATGACTTCAGCTAGTACACAGTGAGCTTCTGGATCTATGGATCATAGTTAATCAATAAACATTGGAGACAAAACATGGATAGCGGTGTGCTTTGCTAAATTAAAATGTTGGAATTTGGTCTCCATATGATTCTATGGAGAGTTTAAGAAATTACAGGACTTTATTTAAAGGCTCAAAAAGAAAAATTAAACAGTCAAAGACCATAGGAGAGGCTGTTGTTTATATATTAGAGGGCAGGAAGGGGATTGGAAGGAGACTTAGGACTGGCCTAAAATAGGCCCTCATTAAGGTGCTCCTCATTGGTTTATTTGAAAGAGCGGAATGGGATGAAAGGATTTCTTGATAAATTATATAAAGTTATAAGATTTTGACAAAGGATATCTTAGATTTTCAGCAGAAAGATACTAGATCTTATCCTAAATGGAATTACCTGGATCAATTGCTATGCATATTATGCTAAATGAAAAATTGATTCCACAGGCATTAAATATTCAAAACTCCCAAGGCCAGACTATCAACTCAGATATACCTATGATCGGTAACTTTATGTTTGGTGAGCTGATATGCCTTCTCTAAATTGTTAGAAGATTTACATGGTTTGTGGCTGATAATATTGGTTACAGAGGTTAGGAGGTAGCAGACTGGAGTGAAATGAGTCTGGGATCCCTGCTTATGGCCCCTGGTTTGAGCCACCTACTACAAACACCCTTAATCTTTTTCCACAAGGGAAGAAGCTTAGATGGGAGGTACTTGGGGGATATTGGGACCAGAGCAGTGAACCAACCCTATTCAATAATGTGAGCCAAATAACTCAGATGTACCATCAGTAAAAAGCTAGGTAGGGTAAGCTGGGGCCTCCATGTGGCATAACTGGGCAAAGCCTGTGAAAACATGGTTGAATATCTAGCACCAGAACCCAGAGAGGCACATTGGTCGGGTCCTATAGTGGCCTGAAAGAAGTGCGGGATGGTAGTGATGACTGTTCCAACCTGTTCTTATGGGTGTCTACCACTCCCTGAGGGGAGAATATGGGCAGGAAGGGGGGTACGAGTCAGGCAAGGTGCATGTCAAATGGCCTCCCCATGAGCTGGGGTTGCACGGGTGTGGACCCCAGGACTAGGGAGGGGCAATCTTGGTTGGCTGCAATCTGGTGCATCTGCCTACAATAAACGCCGCGGTTTGCCAATTTGGCCTGAAGCTTGGCTAGCTGCTAGTTCAGTTGGCATGAGCAAGCTGGCAGTGAAATTGATCATGCAAGAAAATTAAGGCTGATCTTAAAGGACTCCAAGGCTTCCCGGATAAAAAGGGGCTTGAGATCATAACTTTGCTAAAAAAGCAGGTGACAAAGGGGAGGGCTTAGGCTTCTCCCCCTCAGGGGCCTTAAACCTGGGGGTCATTGGGTCTTGTCCCCTGCAAGGGGATGAGAGGCATATCGCCTGTCCTGGCTGGTGCAGATGAGCTTCCTATTACTTAAACGGGGCAGGCATATGTCAGTTTAGGGGGTAGCGTGAGCTACTCCCAATTGTGGTTGGGCCTCATATTTTTGAGGGTGGCTTAGATTCACGCAGCCCTAGTGTGGTGGGGGGCAGTACCCCAGGCCTTCATCCCGCAATAGTTGCCCACACTAGGAGCCCTGAGGGCTTTTTAAAACTCAAAGATGTACCATCAGTCTACTTGTGCCTTTAGTCCCCTATTGAGCCTGTGTGGGAACTGATTGTATTCTAAAAGTAAAAATTGGGTTTTTAGATTTAAACTAGCCACTTTGTAGGGCCTTGTGTTTATAAAACAATAAACTTTTACATTGTGACGCCACTTTGCAATTCACCCTTGCACCATTATTTGGCCAATCACAATCATCAATTTATAGTCCTACGTGGAGAATAGAAACAATGTCTGCTCTTTGTGTTTTTTCTTGGCCACTCAAAGCGCAAATTTTCTTCCATTGCCAGTATAGCAGCATCCACCATACACCAGTTGATCAGCTGTTGCCGAAAAAGTGACTTTAAGTAGAGATCTATCCTCCCTCCCCCTCCCTTAGGAATTTTTGATCAGCTCTTTGGCTATAACCAATAAGAACTACAAATTCAGCTCAGTTACCACTTAAATTCCCATTCAAGCACCTACTAAATTTCCTTATTCAATGACTTTCTGGCAAAATCCATCTCACCTACCTGATTGATGCCTTTTGCTGGCCATTTTGCCAATTTCAACACAGTTAGTTTTTTTGTTGGTTGATGATTTGAACCAACCTTACAGAATCAACCCAGTTTATAACTGGCCAGATTTCTTTACATCTCCCTCCAATCCAGTTTCTTAGCTCCATTACCTCATAAGCGAGGAATTTTCTAGAGTTTAAAATATCCACAGATTGCCATGAAAGCAGCGGCTGTCCCTACCAACACCATCATCTACCAATCCCACTATGTGGTTATGGAGCCATATTGTAAAGGTCTTCCACCTCCTAAACTTACTAGTCAAATTCTCTGAAAATGTCCAGTTTGGCATTGAGAAACTTATACTTGCCACCTGTTGCGCATGTGCTAACAAGTCCAAATCCTTGGTGTTTGATCTTAACTACCATCAAACTTGCCAAAAACTTAAAATTATTTTTGCATACTGGAGTATTTTGGTTTGTTTGCTGAAGACATACTTTTCCAGTACATTGACGCCATGCACACGGTGTGAATTCTCAATAAAACCAATCTCACACTATATAACCTCCTTCTATACTGATGACGCCCTCACCCCCATATTGTTTTCCTTGTGCACTTTATGAAGCAACTACTGCCATAAAGTAAACCCTTGCCCCTCTCACCATCCATCATGGCCACTTAAGCTACCATGGCACCATGCTAAGAGTTTTCCCGTTATCATTCAGCACCTTCTCATAAAAGTCCCTGGACGCTACCCCTTCATGGGTTAGGCTTCACTACTATATATAGTTTGGGAAATTTGGATATTATTAGCATAATCAAAGGCCATTTAAAATCAATGAAGCTAACCAATATCTATTGTGATTTCAACATTTTAAACATACAACAATAATTGTTGGAATCAGAGAAAGTTGCTCACAGGTGCTAATTTAACCCTGGTTTCAATAATATTGCAGGAGAAGCTTATTTTCAACTGTAGAAAATAAACTAAAAAGGTGTTTTTGTACTACTAAATCAAAATAAAACCACCTAAAAGTTAAATTAAAAGTTTAGGTTTTATTAGTTCGTGAGGGAAGAAAAAAAGAGACCCCCTTAATAAGTCAATACATTGTATTTAAATTGGCAAGGCTCAAAGTTTGGATGGCTAGGTGAAAACCAAATTAGGAAATATTATTTTTTAGCACTATAATTAGGAAATATTATGATTTGGCCTATTGCATCTCAGAAAACTCGCCTCATATTGAGGAAACAACTAATGACAATTCAATTTTTAATAGGATATGACCGTGAGGTAATGAGCTATTCATTTTTAACCAATCAGTGGGCATGAAAACATTTTTACCTTGCAATACTCCCTCCAAACCTATAAAAGGGGAAGGCCTCCACGGGATAGGTTGCACTAATTTAGTGGTGGCCAGATGAGGAGCGTCCTATGGCTCTCCTGAATTCACCGCATAGTTGGTGCAATTTGATCACCTGACTTCATAGTATTTGGTCAAAATTTATTATTAAATTTATTGCCCCAATTCTATGGATTCCACCAAGAATTGGGCTGGGTTTTTAGGCCTATTTTATCCTCATTCTCCTCCTTATTTTGAAGCAAAGCACTTTTATTAAATAATTGAACTTGTAATCGTCTGTTAATAAACATAAGAAGTTTTATTTAAAAACTTTTTTATCATATCAGTTTAAGCCTTAATCCAATCACGTTTAATTATAAAATTAGCAACTTGCTAATGATAGGAAGTTGGGTTTATTAGTTTTCCCTTATATAAATTTTTCTAGAAACCCGTTTTTTATTATTATTAATTTCTCACTTACGTTAATAATGATGCCTATAGAGGGGCCTCCCATATTATCACAAATTATGGCAAGGTTATCATATAGAAGATTTTAGAAAAGTATGCCCAAGTAGTTAGAACGCAGATGCAACCAAAAGGTCATTGATCATTTCCCCACCACTCCACAAAGAAAGAAATACCTTACAATTCCATCTATCCCCATGATATAGGCGAAGCAATTACAAGCTCGATGATCCTAGTATGGTTCTTGAAAAATCCAGTCTGAAGCTCATCTTTCTCTTTGAATGTTAATGTAACATTACTTTGTTGGGAGTAAGCTTTCTTAAATAATGGCGACCAACTGAGCTAAGCTGTCAAAGGACATTTTGACTACTTATAAGTAATAAGTTTTTTTACAGTTAAGTGGAGGAAAGGTTGAATTTTAGTGGTTGACTCATATAGTAATCCTTCAAAAAAACCCCCATTAAATAGAAAAAACACATTTGATGAATCACTTGAAGACTTTTCAAATTATCAGCATAATTCAATATACTAATTTACCTCAAATCAATTTTAGTGTATGTATTAAGCTTGCTTGTTTCTCAATTAGAGATACTATGATATAATTATAAAGTCAAAATGAATGATGCCCAAATTTGACCCCTCTTTGGTGCCAAAATTGAATCATAGGCATTTACTTAGTTGTATCTTGTTCCAAAAATTGTGCACTAAATTATTGTTCTACACTAAGATGAAATCATGGTCTCAAGTCAATGAAATTAGTTTGAGGTGTACTTAAACATTTACAGCTTGAGGAAGTAACTAGTATACTGAGAGGCATGCCAACGTCTCAATTAGGGAATGTGAACAAAGGTTTCTTATATTATTATCCTCCATCTAATATTTAAAAATCATTTATGATGCAGCCCAAGTAGGACTACTTTTTGTTGAATAAGAATCTATTTGATGCCTTTATTGCACCTAAAATGCTCCCACCTAGAATAGCATCTTTTCCTGAAATCAATCTGATGTGATTGTTATTTATATTTATCAAAGATCCAGAAAATTTTACCCTAGAGAAATTATTAATAGGACAGCCATGACTTTAGAGTATTGGCTTATTATTGTAATTAGCACAGCTTAATAGATGTGTTGGGATAGGAGATACTATGAAGTTTTTATATAATAGCTCCTAAACAATAGTTAAACAAATATTTTATGATCTTTTTTCTTCATATTTGTTTTCCTCATAATCTACTGTCTTTAATTTAACTATAATCATAATGTCAGATTCTAAAAAAAGTGTTTGGCACACAACTAACTTAAGAAAGGAATACCAAGATTTATATTACCTGAATATGGAAGATGCTTTAAATTATTAATGAAGGAGTTCTAGTAAAAGGATATAAGTTTTTATACTTTGTTTAGTTACTACATGATCTTATGAAAAAGGAGCGTACCACGAGACACTTTTTATATGATAATATATTGGCAGAGCTATCTTTCCTTTTAGAGAAGAAGGAGTTACTCTATATAAGCGAGCTCTATCTTCAAAACTTCTTTGTTTATTTATTCAGTTAGTTACTTTCAACTGAGAACAAAACAATTTTACCCCATCTGACAACCTAGGCATCTCAGAATGTCCACCTATTTCTCACCGGCTCATTAACAGCAAACAGAATTCAAGAATGTCAAACATATTTTACTGAATTCATTTATAAATAAAAAATGTTTACAAATACCTACAAAAATATAGAAAAAATGACTCTGCAGCAAAGGATAAAATAATCATTTTAGTAGTACTTCAAAAAAAACTTATGTAAATCTTTATAATTTTGACCTTTTGTTGTTTATTGTGGGGAAGGCCAACCTGGGGATGGACACTTCCTATAATACACAAAAAAAACGAAATGTAGTAACAGGGGGGCACCACAGAGAAGCAATGCTATCTACTGTTGCCAGTGGGAACGCCACTACAGGGAGGAGGGGGAACGTATAAAGGGGCCAGAGCCACAATTGAGCATGTGTGGAGGAAGGTGTCAGAGTTGATAAACCAAACTGGGAACCAGGAGGAGACCAACTGATGGTGACGCGGTGGGAGATATCCAAACAACCACACTTGAAAGTGGTCCACTAAGTGGGACTGGAATCAGTGGACAGCTTCTGGGAGGGTTGGGGTTGAGCCTGCAATGGCATCCAAGACAATCGTGTGGATGGTCCACATGGCGATTGCAACCACCAGAGCATGAAGGGAGAGTGGAAGAGGGGAGACCATAGATAAAGCAAACATATCCCTAGACAAACTGAAGGGATATGTCTGATCCTGGCAAAGCAGACCTTGCGACTCACGTCATATCACTTTAGAGGTAGGGCACTTATTTAGGCGGTGAAACAGCATTCCATAGTGGCCACACATGATGCAGGATGAGTGTAAAGCGTTAGAGTGCTCAGCAGTATGGTACATCCGCCTCAAGCAACGCCACACATGGGAATGGTTATGGGGCAGCAGCAGAGGGTGGTGGGCGTATTTCAAAATTGTCTTCTAGGTCTCAAGGGAATAAGGGATGTCCATCAATCCCGGTATTCCACCCTGAATAGAACATGGGGCCTTGTGGGTATCAATCCGTCCAGAATTGGTAGCCCCTGGACCTCCTGTGTGAACTGAGGAGAGGGGCGCCCCCTCTGGGCAGTGTATACACAAATATGAATTCTCCACTCAGCGCTCCGCATGGAGAGAAGGATTCTTTTGAAGTGGGGTGCAGTTCCGTGGGGACCTGCGGCCAAAGGGTGGAAAGCCAGATGTTTTATCAAAGAGTGAGGGTGCGAAGGATTGGCAAGGCCCAGGGCGCAGGAGAAGTTGGAGCAGGCTGCATGGGACCAGTGTTGGGATGGGAGTGTAGGGATGGTAACAGCCGCGATCCAGGTGCCCAGGATCTTTGCAGCATGGGCCTCAAAGTTGAGCAGGCCCATGCCTCCCCTATGGCGAGGGCCAAACATGACCTCAAGATGCACTGGCGGTGGGCGGCCTGACCAAAGCCACCCTTGCAGAAGGGCATACAGAGATTTGTGGAAACCTGGGGAGAAGGCGATGGCGTGGGCCCCAAACAAAGCTTTGGAGAGGAGCATAGAGTTGGCTAGTAAAGCCCTGACAGTTAGGGAAGTAGGGTGAGCTCTGAGGGAGGCGATGCGCTTCATCACGTTGTCCAGAATATGTCTTTCCATCACTGCTGAGGCATACCCTCCTGCCTCTAACTACACCCCCAAATGGCGGACTAGCCCTATGGTAGGGCGCGGCACAAAGGGGAGCAAATTGGGACGGTGTGGGATGGGCAGGGTAAGCAAGCGCGTGTGCTAGCAGATGGGTCGGGCTGGGAACAGAGCGCTGATGCCCAGCGGGTTTGATACCGACCAAGGAGGATGATTTTGGTTTTGGAGGCGTTTAGTGCAGCATTACTTTCCCGGGAGTAAACCTGGATAAGAGCTTCGAGCGCGTGTGCATCATGATTGTTAGACACCCAACCACACAATCATCAGCAAATGCCAACATCTTGACTAGGGTTTGGCCTTGCACATGGACCCCAGTAAGCTGTGCATTTACATTCCAAAGAAGTGGGTCAAGGCTGAAGTTATATAAGAGGGCTAAGGGGGTACCCTTGGCATAGGCCCTTTAAGGGCGGACTACATCCGTGAGAAAGCCAGGGCCATGCACTGCATTTGTTGCAGATTCCATCATCAGCATCACCCAACTGATGAAACGTGGGGGTAGGCGGAATTGGTGGAGGCAGGCCCTTAGGTATTCCCAGTTTACTCTATCATAGGCCTTCTGCTGATCTAAAAATACAAGTTCCCCAGAGGCCGTGGACTGACAGGCGTTAGCCACAGAGTGCACGTTGTCCCAAATCGACCTTCTGGATATGAAACTGAATTGTTCTGGGGAGATAGTAGCAGAGGCAACAATCCCTAGACGGTTAGCCATTATTGTAGTTAAAATTTTTGTATCCGTGTTTGTTAGAGAAATGGGGCGCCAGTTGGCCAGGTCTAGCTTATCCCTTTTTTGAAGAGCGTAATGGTGTAGGCCTCTTGCCCTCCTGGTAGTAGGCGTTTTTCCAAAAGGTTCTGGTTAAGAGAGGCAAGCAACAGTGGGGATAAATATTTGAAGTACTTCTTATAGAACTCATAAGGAATGCCATCAGGGCTGGGGCATTTTCCAATTTTGCGCACTGCGGATGGCAGACCAGAGTTCATCCGGAGTAATCAATTCTATTAACTCTGGGAATTGGGAAATGGTGCAGATGTGAGTGCTATCAAGAAAATTCACCATTTCAGCTGGCAGAATTAGTTCAGATTGATACAACTTGGAGTAATACTTTTTTATCTCGATCATCTATTCAGCCAGCTTATCCACGTCAGAATTGTCTGGCCTGCACACAAGTGTGAAGGCTAAGCTCTGGCGCGGGGCAAAGAATTTTTTGAAAAAAAGAGTGGAGCACGTGCCACCCTCTATAATGTGTTTGGCCCTGTACTGAACACAAACCTGATGTTTGTGTTGCCTTTCAAGCATGTTGAGGTGGGCGGCTGCTTCTGCCCGCTTCCAGCCCCAAGCAGGGCTGTAGCCTATGACTGGGATGTTGGACTCCAGGTGGGCCAGCTCTGCAAGAGCGCGCGAGATGACTGCCAAGGCGGATAGTGAGAGTTGGGAGGTGAGGTGGTGAGCCTAGCAGATTGTGTCCGCTTTGAAGGCTGACCAGGTGGAAATTGGGTCAGTGCAAAATGGTGCAATAAACTCCTGTGCAGATGTCGCAGATTCCATCCATGTGGAAAATCTTGGCGACGCAAGTTCAGTTGCGCGAAGTTTGCACCATATTGGAGCCTGAGCCACTGGGTCGGGTAAGTGGAAGGTTATTGAGACCAGCCTGTGATTGGAGAAATCGATATTTGACGTGTGAAAATGGGAAATCTGAGTAAAAAATTGCAATGGTGCGAGGATAAGTTCGATGCAGGACATGGATCTTAACTGGTCATTGTGGACATGTGGGCGCGACATGTTTTCAAGCAGCGGAGCATGACGCGGCAGTGCATAAAACAACCCTAGGGTGGCCTTGAGGACGCATAGTTCTACATGACCCTGTGGCAGGGAAGATGAGGAAGGCCAGCGGTCTGTGGATGGGTTCAACCAACAGTTCATGTTTCCAACTACAAAAGGGTCAGGGGGTAATGGAAGGGATTTGACCAATGAGAAAAATAATGACACTCTCATGCATATGTCAGGGCGTAAATGTTGATGATAGCGTGCACCATGTCATCCCACAAGAATTTGATGACAAGAACTCGGCCATTAAGGAAGGATTCAGATGATAAAAATTTTAAAAAAATGTTTTTTCAAACCAGCACCCCACAGTGCTTGTATCAGAAGAACAGGGAGGGAGGAGAATGGTTTTCCATGTTTCCTCAGAACTGCGCGGACATTGGGACTCCTGGATGGCCAGGATATCCACGAATAAATTATGTTTTAAAAACTCTTTTTCCTAGCCTGGGATGGTGAGGCCTTGAGTCAAGCGATGTTCAACGTCCCTAAAGTAAAAGCTCCCCTCATTGCACCTTAGGTGCGAGGGGGTGGGCCCCCAGTCCCTTCAGCCATCTCATGATAACCATGGCGCTTCTCACCGCCTCAGGTGTGTGCAGCAACATAGTCAGAAGAATGGGTAACTTTGGCAGTCAGTTTCACATTGGCTTTTGCCTTCGCTTTTGGTTTCCCCACTGCAGAACAAGATTTTTGTGGTGCGCTCAATTTTGGTGCACCAACACTTGATTTAAAATTTATTCAGGTAAGTTGGAGACTGAGTCAGTTTTAATCAAAGCTTGGGCGCATAGGTCAGGTGAAATCAAATCACCCATTGGAACTTCAGTTTAGGCGGCCCAATTGGCTTGGGCATCCCAATTTAATTGTTTGAGAGATTCTAAAGCTGCTCCCACTGCGAAATTTCAATGTCCTCCTGGCGTTGGGAGTGCGGGATAGTGGAGGCGACCTTGGCTCCCTCCTTGGCCACCGCCCTGCAGGGCTTTTTGGCCTTCTTCCACTCTTGTGGGGATATAGGGTGCACTACTAAGTAGCAACCTTGTGCTCCCCATGGGAAGATGTCCTTTGTATCAGTGGTTGGTTCATAGTGGGTCTCCCCATTGTTCATAGCCGCTGAGGGATGTTCTTGGAATATGATGCCCTCTTTGGAGGGGCAGGCATGTGCCTTATGGCCAAACGCATCACAATGGGTGCAGATGGGAGGTGCGCTGTCCACGGTGACCCAGAAAGGGTGGGTGGTATGCCCCTCGATATTGACAAAAGTGGAGTGTGGGATCTGGTTTAGATCCTTTGCTATCTCCTCATTTAGGATTATGACTGCGATGGCTTTGCCAGTGCACAGGTGTGGCATCAGCGTAAAGTGTTGTATTTCAAAGGATTGTATTTCGCAATATATGGTGAGCCCAGCCTTCAGGTGTCATTCTAGTATGGCGCGTTTGACCGTATTGGACAGAAAGTCAAAAGTAAGAAAAATTTAAGTGGATTTTGTCAATCTGGTGTGCTTTGTTTTGACGACCTGCTGCCCATCGGGGAGGTCTATTATAACGCACACTGTAGCAGCTTTGTCCGCTCCCTCCTTGCTCTTAAAACCTAGATCCAGCCAACAGCGTGACATGGAATGAGGCGCGACGTACACCGCGTTTAGGAAATGAATGTGCACATCCCACAGAACTTTTCCCATAGCGCCATTTGCTGAATATCCAGGAACACCCGTACTCCATATTCCACCAATGAAATTGGTTGAGAGTGCGGCGTATTGATGTACTGGTTGCATCGCGCCTGCCAAGCTAAAATTTCTGGGGAAATGGCAACCGCCAGTCTTTTGTTTTTGTCTAATCCGCCAGATTCACCAGGAGCATTTGTGAACTGTGGCAGTCGAGGGCCATTATCTGTGCCCTTTACCTTACCTACCCAACTGCTCCCTGACATGGGCGCAAACTAATCTCCTTGGTGAGATTATCTAAGCTAAAGTTAGACTTGATTTGAATTTGTTGCAAAAGTGATTCAACGAGAGAGAAAAGGGCACTAATCCTGACCTTTTGTAAATTAATTTATTGTATAATTTTTTTACCTAATGATTGACCATTGAGATAGTATATCTCACTAAATTGTTGAGTACTCCCATTTTAAATTAAATTATAGATCTTGTCTGTATATACTGGATAAAATTTATTGTTTCTCGTTGCAATCACTTATTGCAATAAATTCAATTCAAGATCAAGTAAGTTTGATAATCTGTTCAAGGAGATTAGTGTGTACCTAGTGTAGAGTAGCAGTTGGGCTAGCAAAGTAAAGGGCACAGGTTTGGCGTTTGCACCGTCCAAAATTCATAAATGCCCAGCAACACTGACATCCTAGATAAAAATAAAAACTTGCTGTTAGTATTTCCCTGGAGATTTTAGCCTGGCAAGCAAAATGTAACCAGTTCATCAAAACTCTGCATTCCCAGCCCCTGTCATCAGTGGAGCACAGGCTTCGAGTTTTCTTGGATATTAATCAGACGGCGCTTTAAGAAAAGCTCTGAGGAGATGTGCACAGCCATTTTCCAAAAGCAGTAAGTGTTGCACTGCACTCCATGACACGCAGTTGGTTGGACTTGGGGCTAAAACTAAAGATGCAGCGGATGAAGCTGCACAGGTGTGTTTGGTGGTAGACCTCCAGATGGTTAATGGGTGGTCAAAAAAAGTGCACTCAATGGACCAAATCAAACCAAATTTTTGTTACAAGCCAATTCCTCCCCACAACAATTAAGCGCACAGTGCTGAAGTGCCACCTCATGGTTAAGCTTAAGGCATATGGGGAATTTCACTCCTTCAAAATGCAACGCTTTATGATTATTCTGGACCTGTGCATTGGCAAAGCGATTGCTGTGATCACCCCAACTGCAGTCATCATGGAAAACTATACCCAGATACCTCACACTACAGTTATTTTTATTGACAGGCAGGAATCCCGCACGTTCCATGGCTTGATGGATAGCGCGCTCCCTATCTGCACCTTTTGTCATGATTTTGGCCAGAAGGCCCACACCTGCCCTGCAAGGAGGGCATCATGTAAGCCAAAATCCTCCACAATGCAATGAGAAGTGAAGACAACCATTATGAACTGGCTAATTACACCAACGCCGCCATCACATGGGGGTGCAGGGTTGTTACATTCAGGTCAAACCTGTGTCCCCACAGGAGCGCAAGTAGGCGAAGCAGGCCCACAGAGCAGTTGCCAAGGCAGCGGCCATGGCCAAATCTGTGATCCTATCTTCTCAGACAAAGGATGTCATTGAGTCATTCACTGTGGAAGCAGTTCAAGAATCTAAGCACCAATCAGATTGAGCCAAACAGCCTGATGACCTGATGGGTGAGTCTGATTTACCCAAGAAAACTTACCAAGCCTTGATTGGAACAGATTCTACCATCCATTTCCCTTTTTAAACTTTTGTTGACCTTTGCTGGTGCAAATCAGGAGCACAGTAAACCCAAAAATTGGCATAAGTCAAATTCTTTCAAAACAAGAACTATACCAAAAAACTGCTGATAGTGTCCTAAAGGACTATTATGACTCAACTAACTCTATTACTTCCTGCACACGTTCTGCCATGGCGTATGTTAGAAATGAGGCAAAGGATGGGCAATGGGTCCTTTCCATAGACCTAAGATGCAATGTGGGAAGCCTTCACAATAGGGACGTTGTCGCTGGACTCAAGGAATCGCTTTCCTGTGCTAAAAATGAGTTTTTTATAAAATAATTTACCTGTGGAAATCCTGGCTATTAAGGAAACCCACGGTCCAGATGGCGCCAAGGAAACACGGAAAACCATTCTCCTCTCCTCCCTTTCTTTCTGGCCACCACACTTTGGGGTGCTTATATGCGTGACCTGATAATTTAAGTTTATTTCCAAAAATTTGTACCTCAATGGCCATGTGCTTGTAGTGTTCTTTTTGTGGGATGAAAAGTGCACGCTATTTTTAGTATTTATACCATGACCTGTGTGCGGGCTTTCTAAAAACCTCTCAGCCATTACTTCCCCCCACTTCCTCCGGACCTGTTTGTGGTGGGCACATGAGCTGCGTGACAACCCTGGCCACTGACTGCTGGCTTCTGCGCCTGTCCCCCCGCAGGGCATGTTAACCTTTGCATTCTAAAAGCCACTTTGGGGCTGTTTAATACCATACTTAAACATGCACCGCTGCTCACCAACATGCCCCGTCCCCATGTGCACAACAGTCAGCTGAGGTCTGTCACTCATTAACCTTAAACTTGCCCCGTTGAACTTTTGGTCTCAGGTTGCACACTTTATAAAGATGAAAATAGATTTCTCTGACCACAGGTTGGTATCAATTTTCTTCTATTTGTTGCACCCAGCGGCACAGACTTCAAAGTGGTGCAAACTTCATCCAGCCAAGATCACGTCGCCCAGTTTTCCTCATGGATGAACAAAACTTCAGCTTGGGAGTTTACCACACCGTTCTGTGAGAACTCACTTTCAACCTGGTCAAATTTCAAAGTGAACACCACCTTCCAGGCACACCACATCTCATCACGTCACTATTGGGCTGCCTCAGCAATCATTTTGTGCATACTTGCAGAAGTGGACCACCTGGAATCTAATGTCCCTGCTTCAGGCTACAGTCCAGCTTGGGGTCACAAGTGTTCATAGGTGTTCTCTCGCCTTAATGTACTGTTAAGGCAACACAAACATCGTATTTGTGTACAGTTCAAAGTGAAAAACATAATGGCTGGTGACATATGCTCCAACTACTTTTTCCAAAAATTCTTCGCACTGCAACAGTGCTCGGCCTGCACACCAGATGAGGTGGCCAGAACACTCTGTCAAAGAAACTCTGGCTGAAGTGGCAATCAAAGTTTGAAATTATTCTCCAAAGAGTATCGCTCCAATCCAGTTAGGCTGGCTAAAGTTACTGAATCACTCAAAAGTGCACATATCTGCACCATTTCCTGTTATTCAGAGATAATAAATCCAATTTCTTATGATGAACTCTGGTACACCGTTCACAGTGCATTGTACAGGAAATGCCCAGGTCCAGAAAAGATTCCTTATGAGTTCTACAAGGAATATTTTAATTGATTCTCCTCTTTTCTGCTTGCCTCAATGAATTAGTGTTTGCGAGAAACGCGCCTCCTTCCAGGGCCAGGAGGATTTCACAATAACGCTTTTTAAGAAAGGGGATAAGCTGACTTGTCCAACTGGCGACTCATTTCACTTACCAACACAGATAATAAGTTTACATACTAAAATTATGGCCAACCAACTAGGGTAAGTTGCCTCCAATATAATCTCCTCTGAGCAATTCGGTTTCATTCCCAAGTTGTCTATATGAGACAACAACCACACTATAGCCAACGTCTGCCAATCCATGTCTACTGGAGCACTTGTTTTCTTAGACCAGCAGAAGGCTTATGATATATTCAACTGGGATTAACTCAAAGCCTGCCTACACAAGATCCACTTTCCCCATCAGTTCATTAATTGGATGATGTTGCTTACAGAATCCGCCACAATGGCTGTGTATGGCCCTGGCTTCCTCACTGATGTGGTCCACCCTCTAAGGGACCTCTACCAAAGGGTCCCTTTAAGCCCACTATTGTACAACTTCAGCCTCGACCCGCTTTTATGCAATGTGAATGCCTGCCTTACTGGTGTCCATGTGCAAGGCCAAGCACCGGTTAAGATGCTGGCATTTGCTGATTATTGTGTGGTTGGGGTGTCTAACAATTGTAATGCATGCGCGCTTGAGGCTACTATATAGGATTACTCCAGGGTAAGTAACACAGCACTTAACCCTCAAAACCAAAATTATTCTCCTTGGTCAGTCCCAAACCCGCTGGTCACCAGCACCCCATTTCCTCCCTGCTTCAGCAGCTGGATCACAGGTTCGCTTGCCTCGCCCACCCCTAACCGCCCTGCTTGTGCACCCTTTTATGCCAAGACCCACTGCTGTCCAGTTTGCCATTTGGGTGTGTGGCTGGAGGCAGAATGGTATGCCTCATCGGTGATGGAGCAGCATATTCTGGACAATGTCACAAAACGCATCGCTTCCCTCAGAGCCCACCACACTACCCTCCCAGGCAGGGTTGTGCTCGCCAACTATATGCTCCTATCTAAAGTTTGGTTTGTGGCCCATGTTATCACCTTTTCTCCATTTTTTTCACCTTGTTATCTGAACTCATACAATGGTGACTTTGGTTAGGTCGCCCCCCGCCAATAAACCTGGATGCTATGTTTGGCCCTCACCATAGTGGTGGTATGGGCCTGCTCAACTTTGAGGCCCATGCCTCCAAAATACTTAACAACTGGATCTCTGCAGTCACCAACCCCACACTCCAAGCCCAACACTGGTCATGCATGGCCCGCTCCAACTTTCCCACGCCTTGAGCCTCAGCAATCCTACCCACTCCAATTCTCTGTTAAATTATCTTGCCTCGCATCCCTATGCTTCAGGCCCACATGGAACGTCACCCCACTTCAAACGAATTCTCCTCTCCATGTGGAGCACTTAGTGGAGAATTAGCATCTGTGGGCACACTTCCCAGAGGGGTTGCCCTACTCCCCACTTCAAACAGGAAGTACAAGGCCAAGCCGTTCTGAACAATTTGATACCCAGGAGGTCCCCTACCATTGCCAGAATTGAATATCTAGACATGTTGGGCATCCCATACTCCCTAGAAACCCATAAAGATATCTGAAAGTACATCCATAACTCTCTTTTGCAGCCACAAGCTCGTTCCATGTGTGGCGCTGCTTGAAATGGGTATTACATACTGGCAACCGATCCAACGCATCACACTCCTCAAGTGTTGTGTGTGACTAATATTGGACTTTAATCCACCGCCTGGAAAAGTTCTCCCCTTCAAAAGCGTACTGGTGTGAGGTTCAGCTCTTTTACCAGAGCAAAAACTGACCTTCAGCCTTACTAAGAATATCTTCGCCTTGTCCTTGAATACCCTATACAACCTTCCCTTTGAGCCTTAGTGGTGGAAATTTCTATGTGGACTATCCACATGGTTGTTTTGTATGCCATTTCAGGCTATACTCCCACCCTCCAGGAAATTGTACGCTGATTCCAGTCGCACTTTATGGACCACTTTCAAGAATGGTTGTTTAGTTATCTACCATCCCATCGATGACAGTTCGTCTCATCCTGGTTCCCAGTGCTTCATCACTTCAGACCCTTTCCTTCATACGTTCTCAATAGTGGCGCAAGCCTCTACTCATGATACCCCTCTTCCTTTATTTAGCATTCCCTCTGGCAACAGGAGACAGCATTAGCTTCTGGGGTGCCCTAGCATATATAAATGCTTAATTATCACACATTATAAGTGTCCATCTCATAGTCGCCTTCCCCAAATATAATTTAAAGTTTATACACTGGATACTTTGTTAATGACTATTGTTTAGCAATATAAATTTGAGATTATATTGAATATAATTTAGTATATACCATTTTAAATAGGAATTAATGCTGTTAAACCTAGCAAAGACTTCATGATAAAGTTTTTGAATCATGAGTGGTCCTTTTAAAGGCTTTGGTTTGATATATTTATTATAGATAACTCAAATCTCAGTTTAAAGACAAAGTTTATATTATGTCTTTTAAATTTTAATTATTGTGGGGAAGGCCGACCATGGGACGGACACTTCCGAATATGACTCAGATGAGACAAAACTTAGTACCAGGGGAGGCACCCCAGAGAAGCGATGCTATCTCTTGTTGCCAGCGGGAACGCCACTTATGGGAAGGGGAGGGAACGTGTGTAGGGGTCGTGGCCACTATTGAGCACGTGTGGAGGAAGGGGTCTGATTTGATGAACCAGACTGGGAACCAGGAGGAGACCAGCTGTTGGCGACGCGGTGGGAGATATCCAAACATCCACGCTTGAAAGTGATCCACCAAATGAGACCGGAATCTGTGGACAGCTTCAGGGAGGGTGGGGATGGATCCAGCGATGGCATCCAAGACAATCGTGTGGATAGTCCACATGGCGATTGCAACCACCAGAGCACGGAGGGAGGGGGGGAGGGGGAGGCCATTGATGAAGCAAACATATCTCTTGACAGACTGAAGGGATGTGTTTGATCCTGGCCTAGCAGACGTTGGACTTCGCGCCATATTACTTTAGAGGTGGGGCACTTCTCCAGGCGGTGAAACAGCGTTCCATACTGGCCACACACGACACAGGATGAGTGTAAAGCATTAGAGCGCTCAGCTGTACGATACACCCGCCTCAGGCAGCGCCACACATGGGAGCGGACTTGAGGCTGCAACAGAGGATGGTGTGCGTATTTCCAGATAGTCTTTTGGGTCTCAGTGGAATAAGGGATGTCCATCATGTCCAGGTAGTACACCCTGGATAGGACTTGGGGTCGAATGGGGATCACGCCATCATGGATGGGTAGCCCCTGTACCTCTTGTGTGAACTGAGGAGAGGGGCGGCCTCTTCAGGTTGTATGTCCACTAATATGAATTCTCCACTCTGCGCTTCGCATGGAGAGTAGGATTCGTTTGTAGTGGGTTTTAGTCCCGTGAGGACCTGTGGCCGATGTGTGTGATGCGAGGTATTTCATCAGGGAGTGTGGGTTTGATAGATTTTTGAGGCCCAAGGCTCGGGAGAAGTTGGAGCGGGCTGTGCGGGACCAGTGTTGGGATGGGAGTGTAGGAGCAGTGATGGCCGCAATCCAGGTGCCCAGGATCTTGGCGGCATGGGCTTTGAAGTCAAGTAGGCCCATGCCACCATGATGATGAGAGCCAAACATGACCTCTAGCCGTACTGGTGGAGGGCGGCCTGACCAAAGCCAACCTTGTAGCAAAGCATACAGGGATTTGAAGAAGCTTGGGGAGAAGGGGATGGCGTGGGCTCCGAACCAGACTTTGGATAGGAGCATAGAGTTGGCAAGAACAACTCTGCCAGTGAGGGTAGTAGGGTGGGCTCTGAGAGAGGCGATTCGCTTCATCACGTTGTCCAATATATGGCACTCCATTACTGCTGACGCTTACCATCTGCCTCCAACCACACGCCCAGATGGCGTACCGGTCTTATGGTAAGTCGTGGCACAAAGGGGAGCACCAGTGGAGCGGTGTGTTTTGAGTTAGTAAAGCGTGGACGTGGGCGAGCAGATGGGCTGGGTTGGGAACTACTTGCTGGGGCCCAGCAGTTCTGAAACCGACCAAGGAGGATGATTTTGGTTTTGGAGGCGTTCAGTGCCGCGTTACTTACCCGGGAATATTCCTAGATGAGGGCTTCAAGCGCGCGTGCATCTTTGTTATTAGACACCCCCTCCACACAATCATCTGCAAATGCCATCATCTTGACTGGGGTTTGGCCTGGCACATGGACCCCAGTGAGTTGGGCATTCACATTTCGCAGTAGTGGGTCAAGGCTGAAGTTGTATAAGAGTGGGCTCAGGGGGTCCCCTTGTCACAGGCCCCTTTGAGGATGGACTACTTCCGTTAGGAAACCTGGGCCGCGCACTGCCATTGTTGCAGATTCCATGAGCAGCATCACCCAGTTAATGAAGCGGGGAGGTAGGCGAAATTTTTTGAGGCAGGCCCTAAGGTATTCCCAGTTTACTCTATCATAGGCCTTTTGTTGGTCCAAGAATACAAGTGCCCCAGAGGCTGTGGACTGACACACATTAGCCACAGAGTGCACGTTATCCCAAATCGACCTTCTGGGGATGAAACCAAATTGTTCTGGGGAGATGGTGTATGATGCTACAGTCCCTAAATGGTTAGCCATGATTTTTGTTAAAATTTTGGTGTCTGTGTTTGTTAGAGAAATGGGGCACCAGTTGGCTAAGTCTAGCCTATCCCCTTTCTTGAAAAGTGTGACCGTAAAGGCCTCATGTCCTCCTGGTAGGAGGCGCATTTCCAACAGGCTTTGGTTGAGTGAGGCTAGCAGCAATGGGGACATATATTTAAATATTTTTGTAGAACTCATATGGAATGCCATCTGGGCCTGGGCATTTTCAGTTTGGCGCACTGTGAATGGTAGTCCATAATTCGTTCAGAGTAATTAAATTCATTATTTCCGGGTATCAGAAAACGGTGCAGATATGAGCTCTGTCAAGATATTCTGCTATTTCGGCTGGCTGATTGGTTCAGCTTGGTATAGCTTGGAGTAATATCTTTGCATTTCAATTGCCACTTCGGCCGGTGTGTCCACAGTAGAATTATCTGATCTTCACACCTGTGTGCAGGCCACGCTCTGGCGTGGTGCAAAATTTTTTTGAAGAAGTATGCGGTGCACTTGTCGCCTTTAGTGATGCGTGTGGCCCTGTATTGGACACAAACCCAATGTTTGTGTTGCCTTTCAAGTGCATTGAGGTGGGCGGCTGCCTCCGCCCACTTCTGGCCCCATGCAGGGCTATATCCTAAGGCTGGAATGTTGGACTCCGTGTGGGCCAATTCCGCCAGCACGTGCAATAAAACCACCGATGTGGCTCATGAGTGTCTGGATGAGAGATGGCGATAGTGGCGGATGGTGTCTTTTTTGAAAGTTGCCCATGTTAAAAAGGGGTCCACGCAAAAAGGTGCAACAAACGATTTTGCCAAAGTTGCCTCTTCCACCCACGTGGAAAATCCTGGCAACGCAAGCTCTGGGGGCTGATTTTGCACCAATGTGGGTCCTTTGCAACTGTGACAGGTAAGTGGTATGTTATCAAGACCAGTTGGTGGTCAGAGAATTCCATTTTCGTTGTTTTGAAGTGGGAGATGTGGGGTTGGAATTTTGCCAGCGCTAGAATAAGGTCGATGCGGGTCATGGACCTTAATTGGCTGTTGTGGACGTGGGGACACGTCATGTTTTCAAGCAGTGGGGCATGTCGTGGCAGCGCATCCATTAACCCAAGGGTGGCTTTTAGAACGCGTAGTTCTACATGACCCTGTGGGGCATGGGGTGAGGGCGGCCACCGGTCTGTTGGTGAGGTTAGCCAACAGTTCATGTCACCAATTAGAAAAGAATCGGGGGTAGTGGGAGGGATTTGACTGATGAGAAAAATTCCCGACGCTCTTGTGCACCGTTCAGGGCGTAAATGTTGATGATTGTGTGTGCAACATCGGCCCATGAGAAGGTGACAACGAGCACTCAGCCATTTAGGAATATTTCTGAAGATGTAAATTTGAAAAAATTGTTTTTCCAAATTAGCACCCCACAGTGCTTCAACCAAAAGGATAGGGATGGTAGGAGCATTGTTTTCCAAGCTTCCTCAGAACCTCATGGACAGTGGGACTCCTGGATGGCCAGGATATCCACAGGTAAATTGTTTTGTAAAAAACTCAGTTTCCTAGCCCAGGACGGGGAGGCCTTGTGTCCGGCGATATTCAGCATCCCTAGAGTGAAGGTTTCCCCCATCGCACCTTGGGTGCAAGGGGTGGGCCCCTGGGCCCACCAGCCTCTTCCAGGTCCCCACAGGCTTTCACAGCAGCATGGGTATTAGCAGCAATGCTAACGGGGTTTTTGTTAATTTTTGCGGAAAGAGTTGCGTTGGCTTTGGCCTTCACTTTTTGTTTTCCCCGACGTCAGATGAATTTTTTGCAGTGCGAATAAGTTCAGTGCACCGTCGAGTGGGGCAAAAAAAATTTTCGATTGGGATAGGTCCTAAGTCAGTTTTGACTGGGGCTTGGGTGCAGCGAATGGGTGAGATTGAATCTCCCATCAGATCCTCAGATTGAGTGGCCCATTCGGCATGGGCCTCCTAATCTGATTGGGAGATGGATTCCCAAGTTGCTTCCACTGCGAAGGTCTCCATGTCCTCCTGGCGTTGTGAGTGTGGGATGGTGGTGGTGGCATTGGCCGCTTCCTTGGCCGCGGTCCTCCAGGCCTGCTTGGCCTTCTTCCACTCCTGTGGGGAGATGGGCTTTACCAATAGGTAGCAGCCTTGTGCTCCCCTTGAGATATCCTCCTTGGTGCTTGCAGTTGGTTTGTAGTGCGCCTCTCCGCTGGCCATGGCCGCCAAGGGGTACTCTTGGAATGTGACACCCTCTTTGATGGGGCATGCATGCGCCTTATGGCCGAACATGTCACAGTGGGTGCAAATGGGGGCGCGCTGTCCACAGTTACCCAGAATGGGTGGGTGGTGTGCCCTGCATTATCAATAAAGGTGGAGTGCGGGATCTGGGTTAGGTCCTTTGCAATCTCCCTAGTTGGGGTCAGAACTGCGATGGCTTTGCCAGTGCACAGGTGTGGCATCAGCGTGAAACATTGCATTTCGAAAAATTGTATTTCGCCATATATGGCGAGACCATCTTTCAGGTGTTGCTCCAAAATGTCACGTTTTACCGTAGTAGGCAAAAAGTCAAATGTGAGGAAAATTTGGTTTGATTTTGTCCATCTGGTGCGTTTAGTTTTGACAACCCATTGCCCTTTGGGGAGGTCAACCACTATACGCACTGCTGCAGCCTCATCTGCTGCTATTTTGCTTTTGAAACCTAGGTCCAGCCAACCTTGCAACATGGAGTGAGGTGCAACGTACACCGCGGTTGGGAAAATTTTGTGCACATCTTCACAAAATTTTTCCCATAAGGCCATTTTTTGGATGTCCAGATACACACAGACTCCAAATTCCACCAACAAAAGTGGCTGGGAATGTGGCGTGTTGATGTACTGGTTGCATCGTGCTTGCCACGCGAGTATCTCTGGGGAAATTGTGACCGCCAATTTTTTTTATATTTTTTTCTATTCCGCCAGATTCTCCGGGGCATTTTCGAATGTTAGAGGCCGCGGGCCTTCCAACTGCTCCTCTTGCCTTGCTTGCCCAACTGCTCCCAGACATGGGCGCAGACTAATCCCTCTATGAGATTATCAAACTAGATTTAGTCTTGAATTGAATGGGTTGCAAAAGTGTTTGCAACGAGAAAGAAAAGTTTCATATATTATGTCTTTTAGATTTTTAAATTGTGTTATAGCTGAATCTTTAAATCACTATGCTTTATCTTACCTCGAAAAGGGTGAGCAGTCATTTGAAATCTAAAGTAATAAGTAAATAATTTTTACTTGATCTATAACATCAAGTATTTTTTAGAAACTAGGCAAATTTAAAAAACTTAATAACTATATGATATGTAAAAAGTTATCTTAATGGCTTATAGAAATGATGTCTTGAGGTGCCTACAATTACCCCTACTTAGGTTTTAGTATGTCTATATTCTAATTAAAGAGTTTTATTATCTTTTTAAACTACTTTCATCATCACCTATACTCCTATAGACTTTGCTCTTATTACTCAATAGCAAAAAATAATTTTGATTAAAATTTATTCCAGATCAGTTCTATTTTGCTGTAAAACATTTAGGAATGTTATGGTAATTAGTTTGACTTTATTGTATTAGAACCCATTTTATAAGCTCCATAGCCTATGTTAGTAGCTAAAAGGTGATCATATTATATCAAAAAACGTGTATCTAGTATAAAATTTGCTCAAGTAAGTTGCACTTTGAATGGGTCTATATGAGTTTAGTAATACAGGGCAACAGCCCATAATCATCTTAGTTTTTTACAATCTAGTACTAGCATTAACACATTAAGAGTAAATTATAAATCTAATTAACCATGCAGAGAATCTATAAAATGGCGCGGACGTTCTAATTTGTTTATATACAAGTCATAATAGCTAAAAACTACGATTAATTTACATTAAAGGAGGTCTACCCATATGCATTTGTTAATTTAGGGTTAGTAAGCTTATAAAATTATGTTACTAGAATCATATGATAAAGTTTTATTTTTCTTAACAATCACTTTATTTACTATGTTTTAATTTAAACAGAAAATTTGGATAATCACACACAGGAAAGATGGGCGACTTTATCAATAAAAATAATATATGGGCGAGCGTCGCAGCAAGCAGTGCGCTTAATGGTGCAACTAAGGGCAAGAAACGCCCTGGAGGGGGACCAGGAACCCAATCCATAAAGAAATTGCAAACTCAGACACCATCTGGGTTTATGGTATTCACTGTAAAGCATGCGCAATATATTTACATTCAGTTTAACCAACCATTGTCAAAGGTGGAGCATGGGATCAGACTCTTCCTTTGTGATGAGTCACTGACCCTGTGGGAGAAACCATATGAGGCACAGCTCTCACTTTTCCCTCACGCGGTGTACATAGCCACCAACAACATGCACTGCAGCTGGATCAATATTGGTTTTGATACAGCCAATGAAGCCAATGCTGCAGCAAAAGTCTGTGTGAAAATTTCCCTCCCCGAGGGAAAAAAATTGTGTGCACCACACGCACCAGATGGAACAAAGTGAAAACTTTGTTCATCTCTTTTGACTCACTCCCCACCAACCTTCCTCATAAGGTAATCGAGGAGGAGCTATACAAAGGTCTCATGGCCTACTGAAAAATTCAGCAACTCAAATTACAGCAACTTTTCCTGATGTCCAACCTGTGCATGGGCAAAGCTATTGCTGTAATCAACCCCTTCCCAGAAGTGGAAGAGGATTTATCCAGAATTCCCCACGCAGCAGAATTTCACTTCACAAATGGGGGCCATTCAGCTGCATTCTGAGTTACACCGGAACGCACACCGCCCATTTGCAACCACTGTGGCTCACTGGGCCACAAGGAACGCTCATGCCCTGTGAAAGAGGTATTAATGGAAAATGATTATTGTGAGGAAGCAATGGACGAAGATAATAAAATCTTCTTCAAAATGACTGATGGTCACCACTTAATCCTCTGGGGTGAAGATGGACTATACTCCATCATGGACCCAATTACAAGAAAACAACATAAAGTGGCACAAAAAGCCTGCAAGCGAGCAGTGGCTGAAGCGGTGGCACACGCGGAGTCTGCCATTAACCCCAGACAAATTTGGGAGGATATTTTGGGTATTCACTCTACCAACCAATCAGAACAATATTCCCAGGTCAAAAATTTCACAATAACCTGAATGAGTCACAAAGCGACATCAGTCATGCACATACTGAGGAACAATGCAACCGCAATCTGGGCGAAAAATGCGGTGCACAATTCACCAAAGTCAAACCTATAAAATATAAAATCCAATCAACAATCCGCATCAAATCAACATGAGACCTGTGCAGGAAAAGTTGACGCAAATGCAAAAAACTGCAATTCCCTTGAATCATTGGGTCAGATCAAGGGAACCAACAATGGCAGGGAAAGAGTTGGAGTACAGATGTGGAGCATGGCCAAAGTGAGCCGCAGTGGGATAGGGCCAGAGGGCTCCTCCCAACTGCTCCTGAGGCGCCGCAGGCACCTCAGAATCAATAGGGATGCTAAACATCGCGGGAGCCAGGGCTCATATGTCCCAAGCCAAAAAGCTGGAATTCCTGTGAAAACCTCTTGTAGACATCTTGGCCATCCAAGAAACCCACTGTCTACAAGGGGAAGAAGGATCCTGGTCAACCAGGGTCGCACCATCACGATCAGTATGGACGTCTCACTGTGGGGTGATCATCCAAAACAACAAAAAATTTAAAATTACAAATTTGTCATCACACTTACACGGTCAAGTCTTGGTAGCAACAATCACATGCCAAGAGGAAATAATTTTGACAGCATGTATATATGCACCGTGCACTGCAACCAAGAAAAAACATTTTTTTGAAAACATTCCTACTCTCACCCTCCCACCAGATACCATTATGTTAGGCAATTTCAACTGCTGGGATAACCCCAATATGGATTGATAGCCTAATCCCAGGGGATACCCACCTGGACAAATTGAATTCCGCACAATGAAGGCATCTCTTGGCTTACAGGATGCTCTTCCCCCAAGTTCAACACTCCTTCCCAACATGATGTGGCCCACATACATGAGGGAGTGCTTATATCGATGAGTCACATTGACCACATCATTGTCCCACAATTCCACCGCTCAAGAATCTCCAAATTTACAACAAAAAAGATCAATTTTTCTAACCACCAATTGGTTATGGTGCAGTTAGCGCCAACCCACTCCCACACACAGGTGTCGCCTTGGAGAAAGCTTCACCCAGAAAATATAAAATTGTCTGAGATATCTGACTGGGTTGAAAACAAGGCTATGAACCCAGAATTTACAGCCCCATTCACTTCAGATCCCATCAGAACATGGGAAAATTTCAAAAAGGATTTAATCATCAAAACCTGACATATTGCATCACGTAAGTACACTGCGGACACCGCCACAATCAAGCGTACCTTGGTGGAACTAGACCACCTGGAGATAAATACTCTGAAATTTGGCTATAGCCCCAATTGGGGACGCAAATGGGCAGAAATATCTGCCTGACTTAACAATCTCATCTTCGAACACCAACACAGAAGAAAAGTATTGAACAAAGGTAAGTTCATAATGGAAGGCAAAACCTGTTTGACATACTTTTTCCACCAATTCCACTCCCCGCAGAAACCAGCCCACGTGCACACAGGTCCACTAGACCAACAGCACCATGGCAACTGACCCTGAGGAGGTCAAGGCGGAAGTACACCGCTATTACACCAAAATTATATTTCAAAACGCCAACAGATTCACAAAAAATTAAAGAATTTTACAAACTGCCAAGATACAAAGTACAACACCGAATTACAACATACTATCCATAATTACATGGGAGGAGCTTTGGGAGACAATTTGCGGTGCACCACGTAGGAAATGCCCAGGGCCTGATGGGATACCCTTACGAATTTTACAAAAACATTTTTAACAAATCGGCCCCCTCCTATTGGCATCTATGAACCAGAGCTTGTTGGAAACACGCCTATTATCAGGAGGCCATGAATACTACGTTATAACTTTGTATAAAAAGGGTGACAAGTTGGACTTGGCCAACTGGCGCCCAATTGCACTCTCCAACACTGACATAAAATTCTAACAAAAATTTTAGCAGCTAGATTAGGCGCAATTGCATCTGACGTCCTATCACCCAACCAGTTTTGTTCATACCAGGGCGTTCAATCTGGAACAACATTCACCCTGTTGCAAACATTTGCCAATCTAAAGCAACTGGTGCCCTGGTCTAGTTGGATCAGGAAAAGGCGTATGACCGTGTTAGCTGGCCATACTTAAAAGAATGTCTACATGCCTTCAAACTCCCACCAAGATTCATAAAATGGGCGATGCTTCTAACAGAATCTGCAACCATGGCTGTATGCGGCCCTGGATTCCTAACAAACAAGATCAAACCACATAGAGGGCTTAAACAAGGGAATCCCCTCATCCCACTGCTATACAATTTCAGCTTTGACCCACTCCTCCGCGTAACTGACTCACGTCTCATGGGGATAACCGCACAAGGACAATCGACAGTCAAGATACTGGTATTTGAGGATGACTGCGTAGCAGGCATAGCAAACAATGAAGATGCCCAACAGCTGGAACACACTCTATAGGAATACTCCAAGGTGAGCAACGCATCACTCAACAAAAGAAAGACAGAAATCATCATCTTAGGCAAATACACAAACAACTAGGCCACAACATCAAAACCTCATACCAACACATGAAGTAAAAACCCAATCATTTTACCCTTTGCATCACCTCCCACCACCACCCCTGTCCGACACCTTGGAATTTGGCTAGAATCAGGGGGATATGCTAATGAGACAATGGAAAATAACCTGTTACAACGGGTATCCAAACGCGTCGCCTCCCTCAAGGGAAGAACCCCAGGATTAACAGGGTGAGTTACAGTTGCTAACTCGCTCATCCTCCCAATACTGTATACCAGGCCCACGCAATCGCCTTCTCACCTACCTATATAACTTAAATCCGTGCGCTTATCCAGGGCTGGCTGTGGCCTGGCTCTCACCCTCCTATATGGATGGAAACACTATTTGGCCCACGCTCAAGCAGAGGCATGGGACTAATAGATTTTGAGAGCCACGCCAATCACATCCTAGGTACCTGGATAAAGGAAGTCCTTGCTCCAGACCTCCCGCAACAACATTGGTCCAGAGCAGCAAGGACTAACTTTGCACAGGCGCTCAAATTAACCAACCCACATAGTCCACCCAGACTACTTTCATACCTTTCCAAGCACCCTACTGCAACGGGTCTTCATGGAACTTCCCCTCATTTCAAACATATCCTCTAAACTATCCGCCGTATGGGATGGACCATAGAGAACATGGGTATTATACAGGGAAGGGGACGACTCAGCCCCCAATTCAAATTAAGAAACCCAGAAAACCACCCCCAGAGGGATATGCGCGCAACAACCCCAAATATAGCTAGGATAGAATACCTAGATTTATTGGACATTCCCTATGATTTAACCACACAGAAGGCAATGTGGAAAATGACTCACCACCCACTCCTACAGCCGAGGATAAGAGCAAACGCCTGGCGCTGTCTGAGAAGGACCTATAGGATGGCGGACCATTACAACTCCCTCCACAAAACATGTGCAGTATGTGGAAGGGAGGGATCCCTACATCACCGCCTAGAAACATGCCCCCCAACCAAAGCTATATGGCAGGAAGTCGCACGCCTGCTTAAGATCCAAAACGAACAGGAATTCTCGATATAAAAAAGCATCTTTGCGCTCCAGATTGAGGCACCAATCTCACCTACCCTCCATTCCCTAATAATTCCCATTGCAATGTGGACAATACACACAATTGCATTAGATGTGTTCAAGGGCACGGTCCCAACCATTCATGGGATTATTAACAGATTCCATGTCCACTTACTGGAGCACTTCCAAGCCTGGCTCTATGGATATATGAGACCAAGGAAAAAAAGCGCTCATAGAATCATGGTTCCCACTCTGATTCCTCCACACAGACACTTTCCTTCACACCTGCTACATAGCAGGGGAAACCCCCTCAGAGTAGCGCACCAACCCCCATACCTGGCAGTCCCGCTGGCAACAGGGGTAGCTTGAGTACCCTGGGGTGCCCAATTTTATATTTGTTGGTTATTTTCTTATTTTTACGTATAATCAGTAATGTCCATCCCCTGTTTGGCTTACCTCAGTTAAAATAAAAAAAGAATCATATGGATAAACTGATCGTTTAAAATATTTTCCTCACTAAGAGACAAAAAATGAGGTAATTATGGCAATATCTGCTCAAATGGGATGATTCTGTGTTTCACCCTTTTTTGAGCTATATTTTTAAAGAAAGTGATGAAAAGCTAATAAATCTAGGTAGCAAACTGTATGGGTCGACTAAGTCATTCCTTTTTTCTGAGTTTGTTAAGCATAAGTGTCAGACATTAGTATTCTCGCTTAAGGAGAAAGAATGATTTGGTGCAAATAGTTTCAATGATGGTGGAGTCCACCCACACACCAACTCAAATTTAGTGCTTTTCAGACAATTACTTTCCAATCTTATAATGATATTGTTTCACATTTTAATAAGGATATCAGCCTAAAAACCCTGATAAAATCTCGGTGGAACTCTTCAAACTGGGGTTATACTTCCAAACCCCCTCCTTGGCCAAATAACACTATAGTTAGGGGCTGGGCTATGCCAAGCCTGAAGTGAAATCAGGGGAGTTGTTTTGAGGACCCTTCCCATCCCAATTATAATTTAAACCAAGCACCTATGCCGCAACCACCCACTTTTATAGCCCTGGAGGGGGTCCCACAAGGTGCAACTATTTCCCGCCAAGGTGATGGGCTTAAATATATAAAATCTTTGCCTCACAGACATGTCATACCTACTCTCAACCCTCCATCAGCTGTTCCGTCAAAGCAAGCTGATATTCAAGAGCTCTGATAGATCATACGCCAATTTTTAATTAGGCCTGGAGTTAATAATGAAATTGATGCCTATCATACTTCAAACCCTGAGTCAATTTAAATACTAAGCAGTGAGATTGGAAAAGTGTTCGCTTTTAATCCCTTCACCACTATCTATTAAAGAACTGATAAAAACCAACTTTTTATAAAATATAAGTGGTATTATTATAAAAACTTTTCTCTCTCGTTGAAATCACTTTTGCAACATATTTGATTCATGACTAGTTAAGTTTGATAATCTCATCGAGGAGTTTAGTCCACTGATGTTGGGTAGCAGTTAGGTGAGCAAAGTAAAGGGCACATGCGCAGGCACAACACCATACAGATTTTGTAAATGCCCCGTTGACATCAGCGGCCTCAATAAAAATAATAAAAAACCTTTCAGTTTATATTTTAGGAGATTTTGGCCAGCAAGCGAAATGTAACCAGTTCATCAATACTCCACATTCCCAGCCCCTGTCATCAGTGGAGCAAGGGGTTTGAGTAATTCTGAATTTTAGTCAAACGGCACTTTGGGAAAATTATTGTGGAGATGTGCACACCTATTTCCTGCTGCAGTATACATAACACCGCACTCCATTCCCTGAGGTTAATTGGAATTTAGGTTTGAAAATAAACAAGCATCAGATGAAGCCGCACAGGTGCATGTGTTAGTAGACCTCCAGGATGGACAACGGGTGGTCAAGATGAAGTGCACTCATTGGATAAAAAACCAAATTTTTGTTATGTACCACTTCCTCCCCACAACAATTAAGCGCACAGTTCTGTAGCGCCACTTCATGGTTAAGCTTAAGACATATGTGAAAATTCAATACTTTGAGATGCAACACTTTACGCTCATGCTGGACTTGTGCATGAGCAAAGCGATTGCTATGATAATCCCTTCTGCAGTTGCTGTGGAAAATTTTACCCAAATCCCCCACACCACTTTTGTGTTCATTGATGGCAGGAATCCCGCCCGTTTCATGTCACCATGGATAGCGCGCCCCTATCTGCACCTTTTGTTGCGCTTTTGGCCACAAGGCACACACCTGCCCAGCCAAGGAGGGCATCACACAAAACGAAATCCTACCCAAAGCAATGAGCTGTCCAGACACCCATTATGAACCAGCCATAGACACCCTGACGCCTTCCCATGTTGCGTGCAGGGATGTTACATTCAGGTCAAACCTGTGTCCCTGCAGGAGCGCAAGAAGGCCAAGCAGGCCCGCAGGGCAGTGTCCAAGGCAGAGGCCATGGCTACGTCCGTGATCCCGCCTGCTCAGACCCAGGATGACATTGAGTATTTCGCTGCAGAAGTGGCTTGTGATTCCGTCCATCAATCAGATTGGGCTAACCAGCCTGATGACCAGATGGGTGAGTGGAATATGCCTGAGCAATGTTACCAAGCATTATTAAACCAATTGTACCATCCATTTCCCTCCCAACTTTTTTAATAACCGGTGATGATACACCACAGGAACCCAGCAATTCAAAATCTCGAAACAGTGCAGCAAAAAAAGAACACTAAAACCCACCTACATAAAGTAACGTAAACCCTTAAGCTGTCATACAAAGGTCCAGTGATGAGGTCAAGGACCCTCGCCTCTGAGAAAGTGGCAAGGGAGCCCAAGGGGGCCCTCCCCCTTGGTGCCTAAGGTGTGATGGGGGACCTTTACTATAGGGACGTTGAACATCGCTGGACTCAAGGCCTCACAGTCACAAGCTAGGAAACTGAGTTTTTAAAAAATAATTTACCTGTGGACATCTTGGCCATTCAGGAAACCCGCTGTCCATACAGTGCAGAGGACACATGGGCAACCATGCTCCTCCCCTCCCTTTCCTTTTAGTCGCTGCATTTTGGGGTACTTATACATGTGAAACATAAGTTTATATTTTTTCTTCAAATTCATACCTCAATGGACGTGTTCTTGTTGTCCTTTTCATGGGACAACGTAGAGCATGCTATCATTAATATTTATGCCCTGAGCTGTGTGCGGGCTCGCTGGGAATTCCTCTCAGCCTTTACTTCCCTCCACTTCCTCCAGACTTGTTAGTGGTGGTCACACGAATTGCTGGGACAACCCAGCCACTAACTGCTGGCCTTCAGCGCCTGCCCCCCACAGGGGCATGTTGAACTTCGCATTCTAAAAGACACTTAGGGATGTTTAACACCCTACCTAAACATGCACTGCTGCTCCCCAACATGTATCATCCCTTGTGCACAACAGTCAGCTGAGGTCTA
Organism: Massospora cicadina; assembly: GCA_022478985.1. Lineage (NCBI taxonomy): Eukaryota > Fungi > Entomophthoromycota > Entomophthoromycetes > Entomophthorales > Entomophthoraceae > Massospora > Massospora cicadina. The sequence goes on from JAKSZP010014705.1 coordinate 94,534, forward strand.
TATCCCGCACTGACCATATTTCTTCCCCATTGAAATTTTTGGGCTCAGGTTGCACACTTTATGATAACAAAAATTTCTCTAACCACAGGTTGGTGTCAATTTCCTTGTCTTTGTCACACCCAGTGGCACAGGCGCTGAAGTGGTCCAAACTTCACCCAGACAAGATCACATCGCTCAGGGTTTCCTCATTAGTAGACACAACAACCTCAGCACTAGAGTTCACCACACCATTCTGTGCAGACCAAATTTCAACCTGGTCAAACTTCAAAGTAAACACCATCCACCAGGCACTCCACATCTCATCACGTCGCTCTTGGGATGCCTAAGTGGTCATTTTGCTCACGCTTGCAGAAGTAGACCACTTGGAATCTAATGTCCCTGATGCAGGCTACAGCCCAGCTTGGGGTTGTAAGTGGTCTTAGGTGTCCGCTCGCCTCAATGCACTGGTAAGGCAACCAACATTGCGTTTGTGTACAATACAGAGCAAAAAGTATAAAGGCAGGCAACACGTGCTCCGCCTTCTTTTTCCAAAAATTTTTCACACTGTGACAGAGCTTAGGCTGCACACAGGTGATGTGGCCAGACCACTCCATCACAGAAACTCCAGCCAAAGTGGCAATCATAGTTCAAAATTATTACTCAAAATTTTATCACATCAATCTAGTCAAACCAGCCAAAGTTGCTGAATTTCTCAAAAGCGCACATATCCGCACCTTTTCCCGTTATCCAAAGTTAATGAATCTAATTTCTCAGGATAAAATATGGTACACCATTTGCGATGCACCATACATTAAACTCCAGGTCCAGACAGGATTCACTATGAGTTCTACAATATATATTTTAATTATTTCTCAACTTTTCTGCTTGCCTCAGTGAATTAGTGTTTGCTAGAAACGCGCCTCCTTCCAGGGAAAGGAGGCTTTCATAATAACTCTGTATAAAAAAGGGGTAAGCTGGACATGACCAACTGGTGCTCCATATCGCTTACTAACACAGATACTAAAATTATTTACCAAAATCATGGACAAACGCCTAGGGAAGTTGCCTCTGATCTCATTTCCTCTGATTAATTTGGTTTTATTCCCAATCAGTCTATATATGGGACAACATACATACCGTAGCCAACATCTGCAAATCCACAGCTACTGGGGCACTTGTTTTTTTAGACCAGCAGAAGGCTTATTTTAGAGTCAACTGGGATTACCTCAAAGCCTGCCTCCACAGGTTCCACCTCCCCATCAGTTCATTATTTGGGTGATGTTGCTTACGGCTTCCGCCACAATGACTGTGTATGGCCCTGGCCTCCTCACTGATGTGGTCCACCCTCAAAGGGGCCTCTACAAAGGGGTCCCTTTAAGCCCACTATTGTACAACTTCAGCCTCGACCAACTTTTATGCAATGTGAATGTACATTACTGGTGTCCATGTGCAAGGCCAAGTATCATTCAAGATGCTGGCATTTGCTGATGATTGTGTGGTTAGGGTGTCTAACAACTAAGATGCACGTGCGCTTGAGGCTACTATCCAGGATTACTCCAGGGTAAGTAACACAGCACTTAACCCTCAAAACCAAAATTATTCTCCTTAGTCAGTTCCAAGCCCGCTGGTCATCAGCACCCCAATTCCTACCTGTTTCAGCAGCTAGCTCACGGTATTGCTTGCCCCGCCCACCCCATACCACCCCCACTTGTGCTCATTTTGTGACAAAGACCCAATGCAGGTCCACTATGCCATTTGGTTGTGTGGCTGGAGGCAGGATGGTATGCCTTGTTGGTGATGAAGCACCATATACTGGACAGTGTCTCAAAACGCATCGCCTCCCTCAGAGCCCACCACACTTCCCTCATAGGCAGAGTTGTGCTGGCCAACTATATGCTCCTATCTGAAGTTTAGTTTGTGTCCCATGCTATCGAAAATTCCCATCTTTCTTGACCTCGTTATATGCTCTTCTGCATGGGTGGCTTTGGTTAGGCCTCCCACCGCCAGTGCGTTTAAATGTCTTGTTTGACCCTCATCATTGTGGTGGTATGGGCCTGCTCAACTTTGAGACCTATTCAGCCAAAATACTTAGCACCTGGATCGCTGCAGTCAGCTACCCCACACTCCATGCCCAACACTGGTCACACATGGCCCATGCCAATTTCTCCCATGCCCTAGGCCTCAGCAATCCTACCCACCCCCATTCTCTGTTAAAATAACTTGCCTCACATCCCTCTGCTGCAGACCCATATGGGACGTCACCCCACTTCAAACGAATTTTCCTCTCCATGTAGAGCGCTGAATGAAGAATTTTCATCAGTGGTCACACCGCCCAGAGGGGTCGCCCTACTCCCCGCTTAACATAGGAAGTACAAGGACAAGCCGTTCTGAACAGTTAGATACCAAGGAGGTCCCCTATCTTGGTTAGGGTGGATTATCTGGACATGCTGGAAATCCCCTACTCACTAGAAGCCCAGAAATACATCTGGAAGTAAGCCCATCACCCTCTTTTGCAGCCACATTTGTTCTTATGTATGGCGCTGCTTGAAATGGGTATACCATACCGCTGAGAAATCCAAAGCATCAAACTCCTTATGTGTTGTGTGTGACCAATATAGGACTTTGGTACACCGCCTGGAAGAGTGCCCTCTGTCAAAAGCGATCTGCCGTGAGGTTCAGAGTCTCTTTTTCAAGGCTCAAACACAGCCCTTCAGTCTATAAAAGGACATCTTCGTCTTGTCCTCGAGTTCTCCTGTACAACCTTCCCTCTGAGCCTTGGTGGTTGCAATTGCAATGAGGATTAACAATATGATTGTATTGGATGCCATTTCAGGCTCTACTCCCACTCTTTAGGAAGCTGTACACCAATTCCAGTATCACATAATGGACCACAATCAAGCATTGTAGTTTGAGTACCTACCATCCCATCAATAACAGATGGTCTCATCCTGGTTTCCGGTTTGGTTCAGCACTTCAGACCCTTTCCTTCATACATGTTCAAAAGTGGTGCAAGCCTCTACTCATGATACCCCCCTTCCTTTATTTGGCGTTTCCTCTGGCAACAGGAGACATCGTAAGCTTCTCTGGGGTGCCTCTTGCTTATTTTATTTTTTTAATTTTACATATCAGAATTGTCCATATCATAGTCGGCCTTCCCCAAATATAATTTTAAAAATTTAAATATAAGTGGTATAATAAACTTCTTTTACCGCTCAAAGTCACTTTTGAGAGATTTTAAGTTTAAAGTTTTATTTATCCACAGCCATCTGCCCAAACCTATTCTTTGATGTCCTTGGCTCCGCCGCCTGCCACCCCAGTGTGGGGCAGCAGTGCACCCCCAACTAGCGTTTTCCACCCCACGGGCAAGCGCGTTTGGATGGGCTCAAACAGCCCGCCCACTGCTTCCAACCGTTTTGTCCCCCCACGGGACTTAGCGCTCCACCTGGCGCGCGTCCACCCTTCTCGCCCCCATCCTCTCGCCCTCCCTCGCTCTGCCATTCGCTATTGCCTCAGAGTGGACTATGGGCGTTTTTTCCCATATGCCGTTAAGGCAATTATTGAGCTAGCCACTGCGGCCTTTGCGCCAGCTGGCTTTATAGACTTCCGCCATTTTAAGGGCTACTTTGACGTTGGGTTCCAATCTGAGGAGGATGTTAAAGCGGCAGCACAAACTCCTCTAATTTATAAAAACCCCATTCCCACAACCCGTACTCGCCTCCCTTCAGATACCACGCTGGTGGTATCCTTTGCAAATCTCCCATCCCACCTTCCACCCCAGGTTTTGTATGACCAGTTGGTCGCGGGGCTCATGGCTTATGGCACTCAGCCCAACCTCATCTTTGCCATTCTATCTTGTGCAGAGCGCCTTGCTGCTCCTCGGGCAACAGCCACCATCATACCACACCACCCTACCATAGCCCAACTATCCACCCTGCGCTAGTGTGGCTGCAGCGCCTGATCATTTCTTTTGGGCTTAGGTCGATAATGGTAGGCAGATTTGTTCCCTCTGCTTTGGCCTCAACCATGCAAAAAGAGCGTGCCCTCAGGCCACTTCCGCTGTGGCGGCTTCTGAGCCTCATTCTGGAGGTTCAGTATGGGGCGCTTTGCTGCCCCCTTCCACCATCCAATCTCATTCAGTGGGCCCAAAAGGAAAATCAGCCCCCCCAAAACCTCCAGCCTCACTCTCCCACCTAAATCTACCCCAGCCAATCAGAGCAATGCTTGGACCACCCTTGGCACCCAAGCAGCTGCCCATTCGCCCAATCCCACCCACCCAAATTTGAACGCCACTATTCAAGTGAACCAAAATCCATGGGATCTATTGGCTGAAACTGACGAATCAGGTAATTTCCTCATTAGTAAGCATACAGGTCAACCTCTCTGCCAAGGCGATTATGGTCAGGCAGAATTTTTCCTTCCTGACTTTGATGAAACCCCTACCCCTCGCCATTTCGCTCCTCTGCCCAATACAGCCCCTTTCCAAAGTGATCACCAGCTCGCCTTAGCTGCGGTGGCCTCTCCTCATTGCCCAGAAACTACGCACCGAGGTGGCCCAGTCAGTGGCTCAGCTCCAGCATGGCCTGCCCACCCTCTTCTTCCCCCGACTTCCTTAATCTCCCTGCAGTAACATCTCAAAACTTCTTGATGTTGCTAAAGTTGCTGTTATGAATGTTGCAACAATTGCTTCATTCAACCCCTCAGCCAAAATCACCCACCACAGTATCTCCTTTTCACCCAACTTCCTGAAGCCCGTAAAGAAGCTGAAGTTCTCCTCGCAGCTTTTGTTGAAACAATTTCCCGTCATTATCTTGATGCAGAAGAAGAAAACTCCTACTACGCTGACCTCAACCACCACTATGCGGATGCCCCAACGCCCTGGCTCTCTGCTCTGATCCAGTACTGTAACCAACATCCCTTGATCAAGGTGGGTCTTTCTGAAAACCAACCCCCAACCCCTCCTCACCCTCTGCCATGGTGGGTTAGCAGTTTCTGCTTACCACCTGGTTAGTAGTTTTGTTTTGTCGTTTTGAGTGTTGTGTTTGGTACTGTCCATCCCCTGGTCAGCGTACCTCAAATAAATTGAATAAATCGAATCAAATATAAGTGGTATTATTTTTTTAGTGGTATAAAAACCTCCTTGTAATTTTTGTTTTGGCAGTTGAGATATGCTTCTCCTGCATTATTGTTGAACTCAGGGGCAAATTAGCACCAGTGAGCATACAACCTGTCATGATTAAAACAAGTGGTGCTCACTACAGGGGCTATAGCACCATAAAAACACCTAAAATGAGGAGTGTGGGGGTAATTAACCCACACAACTTCCCGGCTGGCTTTGATCCCCAGATAGATGATTTAAAACAGCAGCTAGTCAATTCACTGTCTCAAACTCCACTGCTTGATTAGCGTGTATCTCAAGATTCTCATGAGGCTGCTCCAGTAATCCCAAAACCCCCTTTCAGTGACAAATTTTACCCCAGGTGAGGGTAACATAGCCTTGTTCCTCTTTGTTTATGAGGCTAATATGGAAAGGACAACCTATCCTAAAAAAGAAAGCATATCCTTCCTCGCCTCAGACACTCTGCCCAAGAGGTGATAGTACCTTATATGGACACCCTTAAAACTTGGTTCAAGTTAAAATTTGAGCTCATTGAGAATTTTATATCCATGTAGAGCTTATGTAAAAAATGTGCTTATGTGCCTAAGTCTACTTGAGAGGGAATCAGTTGCCACCTTTGTTGATCGCTTCTACAAGGCAGCCCAATCACTGTTACTCTCTAAAATGCTATTTCTTGACAATGCTGTTGCTGCCATCTTAACTGGTTTAGCTCCTCAACCATCTTTAGCACGTCATATCTTCTCTGTAAAATGCAATTTTCAGAATGTCCGAGTCATAAAGAGGCTATACTAGAGGGTGTAGATTTCCATAATTCTGAGATTACTCAAAGGGCTGAGTTGAACCCTCAAGTAATATTTATTTCGGAATTTCCAACCATATCTCAACAGAGGGAGACCATAATGACTATTACAAAACCTGTTCCCACAATACAACTCAAAACAGATATCCCCCTTCACACGAGTTTAGGCCAAATGCTCCATCAATCACGCCAAAAGGGCGCTCTGTACATTTGGTTGACACTGTATCTTGGGTCACGCTCTGCAATGAGAGGCTTCCTGCTGCAACTCAGTTGTCACGCCTCTCTGATATGCTTTCAGTATCCCCCTTGCCTTCTGCAGCTTAAAACCTGCCTCTACAGGGCTACCTAAGCCAGTTAATGAAAAGCTTCCTCCAAAGGCAGTTAAAGCTAAAACGCCTGCTCCCACAATTTAAACGGTAGAAGACAGTCCACAAGTCATCATTTTTCCTAAGGAAGGGATAGAAAACTAAGGGTGTCAAATAACAAACACTTACATGCCTAAGTTCAACCTCTAAATCTATGCCCCTTGATGTGCATAGACAACCACAAGATGATGAACCTAAAAGGGGTTATGAGAACGTCAGTTATTATGTTCTAGGAGCACCCTCTGTGGTGGAGTTTCCTGATTGATTTAATGCTGACGGAGAAGATGAGGTCAGACAACCTGAGGAAACGTACCTCACTCAAGTTAAGGGGAGTCCTGCAGTTATTGACACCGCCAGTGATGCTGATCAGCTCCTGGCCAGTTTGATTCGACCTCTTCAGTGGGTTTACACTATGAAGTCTATCGTGGAGAGCTACTCATAGACTGCTTGAAAACTATCCTCTAATTTTGGATCCTGGAGTTCCTGGCTCTATCTCCAAACTTTGGAGAAACACTCACCAAGGTTGAAGTGGATGTTCAGAAAGTCCAGGTGAAGGCTATCCTGGATACTGGCTCCCTGGTGAACGTAATCTTCTAAAAACTGATCCAAAAGATCAAACTGGCGCATGACTTAAAGTATAATTAAGAGTTTGAAAATTCAGGGCCAAACAACACTTTTGCCATCATGGCGTACTCTTCCCTTCCCATTCAAATTAGGAAGCTCATCTTTTTTATCCAAGTAGCGGCCTTGGACAACAACAATTATGATATGCTCATAGGTATTCAGCTTATGATTGAGTATGAGGAAAAAAACAGCAGGAAGCAAGGGCTCCTCTCCTTATTCAACTACAAAGTCCCTTTAGTCTTATCCAATAAAGATTCCAGCTAGAATAAATACTCTTTCCTGGTTGAATACCCCTTTTCCGTTTTGCCTTTACATTATACCACCTATGGGCAAAATAAAAAATTTCCCTATTCATTGGATGCTAGTGATGTAATATTTTCTATTCTGCGGACGAGGTCTTGATTAAGATTGGTGAACAACTAGTGGTTGACACTAAGAACACGCTCCAAATCCCACACCACTGTTTGCTGCATAACATAAGTCTTGAGGGCGCTAGCCTTGGAGCCTCAGATATTGCCTGGGATACTAGACCCCGCCTATCAGAGGCCTATTACTATTCTGATTGGATACCTCACTGGCAAGGACATGGTTATAAGAAAATACCAGGAGATTGGCACAGGATTATTGGTCCCATAGAGGACATTGAACGTATCCACTACATTAGCTCTATATTTGGGGTTTTCCAACAGATAACCTGTTATATACCTTACCCAATGTCCAGGTTTCAGAAGAGCTGACCCCAGATGAGCTGTAAAAGGTCCATACTTTATTGGAAGAAGATAGCGACATGTTTTCAAGTCAGATAAAGACTATGTCCATATGAAGGACTGGACCACTTCATCAATGTGGGTGATGCCCATCCCACCTGGTCCAAACTTTATTGCAAGTTAAAGGTGGAAGAGCAGCAAATGAGGACTGAGCTCAAGCAGTTACTAGACGCTGGGCTACTGGTATCCTCACAAAGCCCTTGGTCTCCCACCTCTTGCTTATCAAAGAGAAAAATGGAGGTCATCGGATAGCCATGCATTACCACAAACTAGATTCCCTACAAAAAAAGGATAGCTATCTTATCCCCTGCATTGGCGACGGCCAGGACCAACACTATGGCTCTAACTTCTTCTCCACCATGTACTTGGCTAGCAGTTAATGGCAAATGGACCTTGTTCCCAAAGACTAGGAGAAATGTGATCTTATTTGCAGTGATGATCTCCTCCAACCCACCTAACTTCCTCAAGGGTTGTGCAATGTGCCCGCAACTCTCCAGCAAACCATAAACCATATCTTGCAGGACCTTAATTTAAGTTACGTCATTGTCTATCTTGATGACATCACGGTGTTTTAAAAGACCTTTAACGAACATCTGATTCGCCTGAAGGAAGTGTTTCAATGCTTACACAAATTCAACATCAAATAAAACTTCCAAGTGCACTTTTTTCCAGAGGAGGCTATATTTTTTGGACACGCCATTTACCTTGAAGGAATCAAATCCTTACAGTACAAGGTTGAAGTCATATCAAAAATACCTCCCCCTTAAGATTCTTTGGGATTTAGGTTTTTCTGGCATGATGGGTTATTACCATCAGTTCATCCCAAAGCTTTCTCAGCTCAGCGAGCCCCTTGTAGCCTATTGATGAAGAACACTCCTTTCCATTGGGGTGAGAACAGAAGGCCATTTTTGAGACCCTAAAGCAACTGTTACAACAACGTCCTATCCTGAGGCACCCAAACTATTTTAAACCTTTATATTACTTACTGACGCCTCGGACTATGCTTTTGGGGTAATATTGGCTTAACTAGATAAAACGGGGTAGATTATCCCATAAAATACTTTAGCAAGATGCTGTCCAAGGCGGAGAACAACTATAGCGTGATGTATAAGTAGTGTCTTGTCATTAGCTTAGCTGTTAAACACTAATAACCTTTCATGTATGAAACTACTTTCACAGTGGTTACATACCACACAACTCTGAAATTATTACAAAGCATGAGGGATCCTAATGGCTGGTTAGCACGCTGGGCTCTAGAGCTCCAACATTATGACATGAAAATCTAACATCATTCTGGAACCCATCACATGAATGTGGATGAATTAATTTGGCTGCCAGTCCTGCACTTGGATAATAGTGAAGTGGAGAGGTTATATGACCTCTTATGACCCCCGATGACTGGGAGGATGAGGATGAGCCTATCCAGAAAATGTTAGCCTGGCACTCCCACAAAACCAAAGTGGGGAGCGGGAATTTCTATAAGCAGGTGGGGGCAAAGTGGCTGCCTTACCTTCAGCCTTGGTTTGAGTACCTGCTACCTAGAAGCTCACTATACCCTAGGTCATGTGGAGCAAAGCAAACCTATGAGTGTATTAGGGAGTTTTACTATTGGGAAGGCATTATGGAAACTATTGTTGAGGTTTTGGAAGCCTGACTCACATGCAAGAAGCAGTCTAGTTTTAAGATTAGATATCAATATCAACCAACAAGCCCCTAACAACCCTTTCATACCATCATCCTGGACGTGGTAGGTCCCCTCCCACAACTACTAGTGGTAAAAGATATATTCTAGTCAGCATTGAACATTCTACTAAGTGGGTTAAGCCATGTCTCTCCCAGCTCAAACGGCAAAGGCCACTGTCACATTCTTATATCACAACATTTCCACTCGTCATGACTGTCCCCAAGTACTACTCTGCAATAATGGTAAGAACATCACTTCCAGAGTTGTCAAAATCCTGGCTACCTCCATGAGATCCCAACAACGCTTTTTTGCTCCATATAATCCCTCTACCAAAGGGACTGTGGAAAGATTAAATGGAACCTTGGAACAATCCTGCAAGGAATGGCCTCTTCAGATCTACTTCACCAGGACCAATTCCTCCCAGTGCTCTTATGGCCTACCAGATTAGTTATCACTGGATATTAAAAATTTCCCCAGTTTATGTTCTGTATGGGTGGGAACCAAGGGAAACCCGCCCTTTTAGCTAAAGATATTTTTTCCTCTATAGTCGAGTAACTGGAGAAAACCACGAGAAGATTGGCCCAATGCATCATTCAGCTTCCATCTGAGGCTAAGAAAACTTAGCTAAAATGGTTACAAAAGAGGGACAAGCTGAAAAAGCACTTAGGGCTCCACTACCTTCATTAAAAAATTCTGACCTGGTCCTGTACTACCATAACTGCATCACTCCTAGAAGCGGCAAGATTGGATCAATTTGGGAGGGTCCCTTCACTGTCACTTACAAGAAAGGTAATGAGTATTCAATCAAGTCTTTTTCTACAAGTATTACCATAAACAGAGTACATGAATGATTCTTACGAGCTTATTCTTTCCCCAATATTCTTGAAGGGGTTAATATCAGATATTTGCTTTCTCACTTAAGGGAAATTAATGTTTTGGGTGCAATAGTCCCAATGATAGGGGAATCCACCCCCACACTAACTCAAATTTAGTGCTTGTCAGACAATTACCTGTCCAATTTTATTATGATAGTGTTTAGTGTTTTTAATAAGGATAAAATCTGCCTAAAACCCATGGTCAATTCTTGGTTGAACTCTTTGAACTGGGAAAAACTTCCAAACCACCTCCTTGGTAAAATAACCCTATAGCTAAGGGCCAGGCTACCCCAAGCCTGCAGCAAAATCAGGGTAGTTGCTTTAAGGGTCCTTCCCATCCCATTTATAGTTTAAATCAAGCACCTACGCCATGACTACTACTTTTTATAGCATTATAGGGGGTCCCACAAGTTGCAACTATTTTCTGGAAAGCTTATTAGCTCAAACATATAAAATTTTTGCTTCACGACATGTCATACCTACTCTTGACCTCCATCAGTCATCCCTCAAAGTGAGCTGAGATTTAAGAGCTCCAATGGGTAAAATCCACCTTTCAAATTAGGCCTGAAGCAATAATGAAATGATGCCTATCACACTTTAAGCCCCAAGTCAATTTAAATACTAAGCAATGAGATTGAAAGAGGGTTCGCTTTTAATCCCTTAGCCAATATCTAATAAAAAAGTTATAAAAACCCAACTTTTCTGTATATAATATAAGTGATATTATTTTAATTTGGAGGTAAAAATCCCCTTTTTATTTTTTAGTTTGGCAGTTGAGATATACTTCTACAGCATTATTGTTGAAATCAGGGGCAAACTATTACCTGCAATCAAACACCCTGCCCTGATTCCAACATTAAGAAATAGGAATTAGACAAACTGGCTTAGTAGTCTTATTAATATAATGAGATTTCAAGAAAAAATTTATATAGTAATGTGCACTGAGACTTATAAATCACTTTATATAATTGTTTCTAAAGAAAGGTAGTTATTTTGATATTACCACCACACTCATATCATACATCTATAAAATTTAAAGTTAGTAAAGTTACTGTTTATTGGCTTTAAGCTCAAACCAAAAGATATAGTAATTTGTATTTAGTGTTTTAGCCATTATCAATGATGAGACATGATTAAGAGCCTTTTTAGACTATTAGTTTACCCAAAGTTCTAGGCTAACATTGTTACAATAATTTACTAATATCACTGGTAGGTAATTAGAATTAAAGCATGCTTTTGAGTGGAAAATAAAATTTTATGTTAGACAGAAAATGGATTCTAGGTTTCTTTAGTCGTCAGTAGCTTTAGTATTTACAAATTTATATAAGTTTAATATGTGAGATAAGATTCTCTTGCATCAGTCTAGAACCATTGAAGAAAGTTCAACTGTTCTAAATAAAAAAAATGATATTATATTAGCTAATTTTATCAAATTAATTGATCTAAGTCCAACTTTATATTTATTGGCTGGCATGTGAATTTATAGTCTTACTTAATATTAATTCAAATTTTTTATGAAGTGTTATAACCTTTGCCAAAATCTTTAACTTTTCAGAAAATTTCTTACCTTACTATTCTAGATTAATAAAGATTTATAAACTTTAAGGCCAAAAGCCACTCATACCATAATATTTTTACATGCATTAAACCTTTATTAATTATTTAAGCTTTTTCTTTATGATTACTATCACTTATTAGTAAACAATTTTATTCTAACAGAACAATTTGATAATCAATACCAGGTGAGATGAGCTCATTTAATAAACTAGGACAGAATTGGGCAAACGCGGTAAAGGGTATCAGACCTGGAGCTGCACCACCCAAAGGAACCAAGTACACAGAAGTAAACAAGAACCAAAGTAAAAGTATAAAACCCAAGTGGTGCACCCCACAGGCTTTGTCAAATTTTAGTGAAATACTGCAGCTACATGGAATTGACCCACTCTCAACCACTATTATCAGTTGAACACGGGCCCATGTTTTTTGGGCACAGAGGCGCTGGCAATTTGGGAAAACTTTGGTGAAGACCAACCAAAATTATTCCTGCAAGTGGTGTATATGACAACCCATGCTATTCACTATGGTTGGGTGAATCTTGGGTTCAGACAGTGGAGGAAGCAAATGAAGCCATGAAGGCTGAAGTAGTGATCAACCTTCCCAATGGCCAATGTTTGGTATCCTCCAAACGCACATGTTAGACAGAATCCAAAGATATTTTATAATTTTTGTCTACCATATGATTACACTGGCGTGCACAGTAGTCAAACTACATCTTCGGGAAGGCTTGGAATCCTACAGAGAAATTAAACAATTCAAGATGCAAAGTTTCCAGCTGATGCTGACCCTAAGCACAGGGAAGGCAATTGTAATAATTCCCCAAACCTGAGGTAGTGGAGGATCTCACAAAACCCCTCACGTAGCACCTATTATAAATGATGGGAAAATCCCAATTATTCCGTGCAACAGTGGAGAGTGCACCACCCATATGCAACTACTGTCAGGCCTTTGGGCACAAGATTCATGCTTGTCCCATAAAAGAAGGCCTAAGAGAAATGGAATTTTGTGAGGAAGAAATGGGTGAAGATGACTTAGAGTACACCAAAATCTCTGAAACCACACAAGCATTTGACTGGGGAGGATTTGGACAATATAAAATTATTGACCCAATTTCCCCAAAGCAGCGGAAAATGGCTAAACAGGCTCATAACTTGGCCATGACTAAGGCAAAGACATTGGCGGAATCATCCATCTCGCCTGAACAGATTCAGGAAGACATGGAGAACTAGCAACATTGAGCCAATCAAATTCCACAGAAAACCAAACAACCAATCAAAACAAACAGTATTTGGCAGAAACCAATTTAGAAGAAAATACATCAGCACAGGGGTTTGGCACATTCCCCAACATTATGAATTGCAACCCAAATGGGATAGGAAATCAACAATCAAATGCTTCAGACAAAACAGTGCCCAATGAGAAAACACATGTGCACCGCAATGATAATTTGAAAGCCAAAAAAGGCAAGAAGGGAACCAAAACAGCAGTAGTGAAATGTGCAGAGTATAACCCAATTTCTACACATCATTATGGCACCCACAGTAAGGACACAAATGTGAGCAAAGAGGGAGAGGGATTAGGGATGGGGGGCCCTGCTAACTGCTCCTGAGGAGCACTGGGCGTCTTAGTAGAGGTAGGGATGCTGAACATAGCGGGACTTAAGTCCTTAACGTCCCAGGTCAAGAAGTTGAGTCTCCTACGCAACCCCCCTGTGGACATCCTGGCGGTGCAGGAAACCCACTGTCCACAAGGTAAGGAGGAGGCATGGTAAAACATGCTCCTTCCAACAATATCATTTTGTTCATAACACTGTGGGGTTATAGTATTTGTGAACTAAAATTTCTAAATTCATTAATAAAAATCATTTTTGGATGGCCGCGTACTAGCTGTAACCTTCTCATAGCATGAAGAGGTGCACACAATAGCCAGTGTGTATGCACTGAAATGTGCAACAGAGCATCAAGAGTTTCTATTGGCCTTGACACACCTCCATCTTCCAGCAAACACCTTCGTTATGGGAGATATGAACTGCTGGAATATCCCAGACACTGACTAATGGCCATACACAACAGAGATACCACAAGGGCATGTGGAACTTCGCGTGCTAAAAGCCACCTTGGGCCCATATGATCCTCTACCCAAATGGTCGCCTCTTCTACAGAACATTACACGCCACCATGTGCACAACAGTAAACTTATTTATATGTCGCATATAGACCTAATACTCACACCACTAATTTTCTGACACCAAATATTTAAATTTAAAACTACAAAAATTGAATTTTCCGACCATCAGCTAGTGTCAGTGTCATTAACACCAGCGAAAACAATTATCCAAGCACCCAGGTGGTGCAGAATATGCTTGGAAAATTTAGCCAATTCATAATTTTACTCCTGGGTGGAGAAAATATCCTCAACAAGAAATTTTTAAATACCTTTTGCTCAGACCCACTGATCACCTGGGAAATCTCAAAAAAAAATCAACAATACAACAGGTGAAACACACAACATCAAGAAGGTACAGGGCAGTTTCAGCCATCATCAAACGCATTTTGGCTGAAATTGATCACCTGGAAATTAATGTCCCGCGCACAGGATTCAGTCCTAGCTGGGGATGCAAATGGCAAGAGGTTTCTGCACGCCTAAACACCTTGATACACGAACACCAACACCATGTTGATGTTCAATACAGAGCAAAAAACCTAAAAGATGGAGAAACTTGTTCAAGATATTTTTTCCATCAATTTAACGCCCAAAAGAAAATGGTAGCCTGCACACAGGTCCGAAGACTGGACAAATCCATAGCAGAAACACCTGAGGAAGTTGTGACCAAAGTACACAGGTTTTGCACATATTTGTATAAATCTGAACCGGTCAAAACAGAATAAATCGAAAAAACCTTGTCAATGCACATATTGACACCATGACTCAAATAACAACTTAATCAACTTAAGATCACATGAAGTATTATGAAAGCAGTGCGCGGTGCACCATGGGGGAAATGTTCTGGACCTAGTAGACCTCCCTATGAATTTTATAAAGTATATTTTAATAACATTTTAATATTCTTTTAGTTTCCATGAATAAGTGCATTATGGAAACATGCCTTCTACCTGGAGGCAAAGAAGCATAAGTAGACATTCTATTTAAAAAGGGAGCTAAGTTAAATCTATCCAATTGGCGCTCAATCTCCCTAACTAATAATGACACTAAACTTTTCACAAAAAAGTATGCCCAAGAGTTTAGGTGAATTGCAACTGATGTGATATTCCCATCACAATATGTATGTGTCCCAAGAAGATCCATTTGGGGAAATATTCACACAGTTGCAAATGCCTGCAAGTCCAAAACATCTGGAGCACTTGTCTTTTTAGATCAACAGAAGGCATATGACAGGGTGAATTGGAACTACCTTAGGGCCTGCCTCCAAAAGTTCAAACTCCTAAATAGGTTTATAAACTGGGTGATGCTGTTCACAGCGTCATCTACCATGGCTATGCGTGGAGCAGGCTAATTAACTAACCCCTTTTTTCCACAGAGGGGACTCAAACAAGGGAACCCTCTAAGCACTTTACTATATAATTTTAGCCTTGATCCCCTAATCAGAAATACAAATGCCCCATCAATGAAATCAATGTCTATGGCAAGTCATCAGTCAAAATGATGAGCTTCACTGATGAATACTGGTGGGAATATCCAGCAACAAGGATGCTCACAACAAAAAAAATGATCCAAGAATACTCATCCATTAGCAACGCATCACTGAACGCTGATAAAACGGAAATTATACTCTTGGGGAAATATCAGACCCATTGGACGACATCTACCATGGGTCAACAGACCAATACAACATCAAGACTCCTCACCGGACATAGGAGGTGAAGATCAGCAATTACCCCATTGGAACTTCCATTTATTACCAAGATGACAGCTGGACCTGTCCTTCACTTGGGAGTGTGGTTAGAAACAGGGGATACGCCAACGCTATGATGGAAAATCACTTCCTAGATAAAATAACAAATCTCATGGCACCCTTATGTGGTCAAAATATGGATTTATCTGGACGTGTTGCAATAGCCATTTCATGATACTATCAATTATATGGTTTACAGCTCATACAATTGCTTTTTCACCTTCCTTTCTTAACACACTATATGCCCTAATACAGGGATGTCTTTGGTCTGACCACAAAGCCCCTGTGCACATTGAAACTTTATTTGGCCCTAGGAGGAATGGATGTATGAGGATAACTAACTACATCAAACAAGAGACCCATATACTAGGATCCTGGGTAGCTCAGGTGACTTGTCTAGACCTTCCAGAAACTCATTGGGCTAGAGTAGCAAGATATAACTTTGCATGAGCGCTTTAATTAAGAAATCCAGATCATACAAACTCCTTAATAAAATATTTGGCGTCTTCCCAACTGCTACAGGACCACATGGCACTTCTGTACACTTCAAACGTATATACTTCTTGCCATGAGAAGAGCAGAGTGTAAGATCCAAATAAGCATCCAGACCAGTCACTGAGGTCTCCCAAGGCTAAATCACAGACAAGAAGTCAATGGCCAAGTAATCATAGACAACATGATAAAGTGAAAACCTAGTACCAAGCCGGGATTGACTACCTGGATCTAATGGATATATTGTACAGCCTGGAGACCCAAAGAATGGTTTGTAGATACACACACCACCCATTACTACAACCCAGGATAAGAGCACATATATGGAGATGCATGCGGAGAGTGTATTGCACAGCAGAACGGTCAAATGCAGCTCACTCCACATGCACTATATTTGGCCAATATGGTTGCTTAGTACACCAATTATAACAATGTCCAATATTGGTAGCTATCTGGAAAAGAAGTTATGCGCTTATTCCGTCAAGTCAATGGACAATCTTTCAGTTTAGTTAGGTACATGTTTGCTTCCAACATGGATTCACCAATTAACCATCCTTGCGATCACTAATAGTAGCAATAGCACTATGGACAATCCATACCATAGTATTAGATTCATTCACAGAAACAACGCCTACTCTCCAAGGAGCCATCAATCGTTTTCACTACCATATATTAGAACATTTCCAAGCATGGTTCTGTGGAAACATGACTCCACGCAACAGAAGGATAATCAATTCATGGTTCCCCATATGGTTCCTAAATATTGACTCATTCCTTCATTGATGCTACATCCAAGTATAAGTCAGCATAAATCCCCCATAATCCTAAACCTGGCGATCCTGGCTGGCAACAGGAGGGGCTATGTACCCTCAGAGGTGTCCTTTTATTTTAGTCATATTATTAGTATCTTTATTACATTGGAAGTGTATGTCCCCTGGTCAACCTTCCCTGAATAAAAACCTTTATTGATTATAATCCCTAACTAATGTATTGCCTGTGAATTATCTTCTCCTAGACTCCTTTTAATCAAAAATATGTTTTTGTTATTTTTTTCTTGTAGTTTCATATCAATTACATTATGAAAGCTGCACAAACAAGTTGCAATATACCTTTTTACAAAACTTAATTAGATTTTTAAGTCACTATATCAGCAACTTTTAGGTAGCTTTATATGATGACTAATATACTTCAACTGCATAAAAAGTTTTATCTCAACAAGAGATAACTCCTAAAACCTTGTTTGAAGCTCTGTGATATAAGATTAGCTATAATAAAGACCATTTACAAAGCTACTTTATAAGCTTGTCATTATGTTTGTGAATAGTTAATAATAAAAAAATCTAAACATAAGCACAAAAGATAATTTGAGTAATATAATATGCAACAAGTTTGACTACTACATGAAAAACTTTTCTTTCTCATTGCAATCACTTTTGCAACCTATTCAATTCAAGTCTGAATCTAGTTTGATAAGCTCACAGAAGAGATTAGTCTACGCCCATGTAAGGGAGCAGTTGGGCAAGTGAATTAAGAGGAGCAGGTGGAAGGCCCGCGGCCTCAAACATTCAAAAACGCCCCGGAGAAACCGGCAGAATAGACAAAAATTTTAAAAAACTGGCGGTCACTATTTCCCCGGAAATCCTCACATGGCAAGCACGATGCAACCAGTACATTAACACGCCACACTCCCAGCCACTTTCGTCAGTGGAATACGGAGTCTGCATGTTTTTGGACATCCAACAAACGGCCTTAAGGGAAAGATTTTGTGAGGATGTGCACACCTTTTTCCTGACTGTAGTGTACATCGCACCTCACTCCATGTCATGCGGTTGGCTGGACCTAGGTTTCAAAAACAAAGAGGCAGCAGACGAGGCTGCTGTGGTGCACGTAGTGGTTGACCTCCCTGAAGGGCAATGGGTCATCAAAACCAAACGCACTAGATGGACAAAATCCAACCAAATTTTCCTCACGTTTAACTTTTTGCCTACTATGGTAAAACGTGACATTTTGGAACAACACCTGAAAGATGGTCTCACTGTATATGGCGAAATACAATCTTTCAAAATGCAACGCTTCACACTGATGCCACACCTGTGCACTGGCAAAGCCATTGCAGTTCTAACCCTGACTGAGGAGATCACAAAGGACTTAACCCAGATCCCATACTCCACTTTTATTGATATCACAGGGCATACCACCCACCCATTCTGGGTGACCGTGGACAGTGCGCCCCCATCTGCACCCACTGTGACACGTTCAGCCATAAGGCGCATGCATGCCCCACCAAGGAGGGCGTCACATTCCAAGAGCACCCCTCAGTGGCCATGGCCAGTGGAGAGGCGCACTACGAACCAACTGCAAGCACCAAAGAGGCTTTCCCATGGGGAGCACAAGGCTGCTACCTACTGGTAAAGCCTATCTCCCCACAAGAGCGGAAGAAAGTCAAGCAGGCCCGCAGGGCCGCGGCCAAGGAAGCAGCCAAAGCCACCACTGCTATCCCACACTCCCAACGCCAGGAGGACATTGAAACCTTTGTGGTGGAAGCAACTCGGGAATCCATCAACCAATCAGATTGGGAAGCCCATGCTAATTGGGCCACTTAATCCAAGGATCCGATGGGGGACTCAATCTCACCCAATCAATGCACCCAAGCTCCAGTAGAAACTGACTTGGGACCCATCCCAACTGAAAAAAAAATTTGGCTCACTCAATGGTGCACTAAACTCATCCGCACTGCAAAAAATTTGTCCAACGTCGGGGAAATATAAAGTGAAGGCTAAAGCCGTTGCAACTCTTTCCGCAAAAATAACAAAAACCCTGATAGCATTGCTGCTAACACTCATGCTGCTGTGAAGGCCTGTGGGGATCTAGAGGAGTCTAGTGGGCCCGGGTGCCCACCCCCTCACACCTAAGGTGCAATGGGGGAAACCTTCACTTTAGGGATGTTGAATATCGCCGGACTCAAGGCCTCCCCATCCCAGGCTAGGAAACTGAGTTCTTAACAACAAATCTACCCGTCGATATCCTGGCCATCCAGGAGTCCCACTGTCCATGAGGTTCTGAGAAGCTTGGAAAACAATGCTCCTCCCATCCCTATCCTTTTGGTCAGAGCACCGTGGGGTGCTAATTTAGAAAAATAATTTTTTCAATTTTTTATTGTCAGAAACCTTCCTCAATGGCCGAGTCCTCATTGTCACTTTCTCATGGGCTGATGTGGTACACACTATCATCAACATCTATGCCCCAAACGGTGCATGAGAGCATTGGGAATTTTTCTCATTGGTCAAATCCCTCCCGCTACCCCCAGACCCTTTCATAGTCAGCAACTGAACTTTTGGCTAAATACTTCAATGGACTGGTGGCCTTCCTCCTCCCACGCCCCCCAGGGCCACGTTGAACTTCGCGTTCTAAAGGCCATCCTCAGGCTAATGGATGTGCTGCTGCAGCAAGCCTCACTGCTCGAGAACGTGATGCACCCCCACATCCACAATTGCCAATTAAGGTCTATGACCTGCATAGACCTTATCCTTATGCTGGCGAAATTCCAACCCACATATCCCACTTTAAAACAACAAAAATGGAATTCTCCTACCATCAACTGGTCTTGATAACCTACCACTTACCTGTCATAGCTGCTAAGGCCCCACATTGGTGCAAAATCTGCCCACCTGAGCTCGCGTCACCAGGATTTTCCACATGGGTGGAATAAGCAACTTTGGCAAAAAAGTTTGCTGCACCGTTTTGCATGAACCCCATTTCCACATGGGCAACTTTCAAAGAAGATACCATCCGCCACTCTCGCCACCTCTCTTCCAGATGCTCACGAGCCACATCAGCTGTCATTTCACGCACTCTGACAGAGTTGGCACACCTGGAGTCCAACATCCCAGATACCGGATACAGCTTTGCATGAGGCCAGAAGTGGGTGGAGGCAGCTTCCCACCTCAACGCGCTTGAAAGGCAACACAAACATCGGGTTTATGTTCAGTACAGGGCCAAACGCATCACAAAAGGCGACAAGTGCACCACATATTTTTTAAAAAGAATTTGCACTACGCCAGAGCATGGCCTACACACAGGTGTGAAGATCGGATGATTCCATTGCGGATATGCCAGCTGAAGTGGCAATTGAAACACAAAAGTAATACTTCAAGTTATACCAATCCAATCCAATTCAGCTGGCCAAAGTAGTGGAATTTCTTGACTGAGCCCACATCCGCACCATTTTCTGATACCCAGAAATAATGAATTTAATTACTCCAAACAAAATATGGACAGCCATTCGCGGTGCACCAAACCAAAAATGCCCAGGCCCAGATGGCATTCCATATGAATTCTACAAAAAGTACTTCAAATATATATTCCACTACTGCTGGCCTCACTTAACCAGAGCCTTTTGGAAACGCGCCCCCTGCCAGGAGGACAAGAGGCCTTCACCATCACACTCTTCAAGATAGGGGACAAGCTAGACTTAGCCAACTGGCGCCCCATTTTTTTAACCAACACGGATACAAAAATTTTAACAAAAATCATGGCTAACCGTTTAGGGATTAATCATCTGCCACCATCTCCCCAGAACAATTCATTTTCATACCCAGAAGGTCAATTTGGGACAATGTGCACTCAGTGGCCAACGCGTGCCAGTCCACAGCCTCTGGGGCACTTAAATTCTTGGACCAACAGAAGGCCTATGATAGAGTAAACTGGGAATACCTCAGGGCCTGCCTACATCAATTCCGCTTAACCCCTCGCTTCATCAACTGGGTGATGCTGCTCACGGAATCTGCAACAATTGCAGTACGTGGACCTGGCTTCCTAACGGAAGTAGTCCACCCTCAAAGGGGATTGCGACAAGGGGACCCCCTTAGCCCACTCTTATACAACTTCAGCCTTGACCCACTACTTTAAAACGCGAATGCCCAACTCACTGGGGTCCATGTGCCAGGCCAAGCCCCAGTCAAGATGATGGCATCTGCAGATGACTGCGTGGTTGGGGTGTCTAATAATAAAGATGCACGCGCACTTGAAGCTCTCATCCAGGAATATTCCTGGGTTTGTAATGCTGCACTGAACGCCTCCAAAACTGAAATCATCCTCCTTGGTTGGTATCATAACTGCTGGGCCCCTGCAACCAGCGCCTAGCCCGGCCCATCTGCTCACACATGCGCTCGCCCTCCCATCTCACCCCACACCGCCCCACTGGTGCTCCCCTTTGTGCTACGCCCTACCATAGGGCTGGTCCGCCATCAGGGCGTGTGGGTGGAGGCAGGCGGATACGCATCAGCAGTAATGGAGAGTCATATTCTAGACAACGTGATGAAGCGCATCGCCTCCCTCAGAGCCCACCCTACTTCCCTTACAGGCAGGGTCTTTTTGGCCAACTCTATGCTCCTCTCCAAAGTTTGGTTTGGAGCCCACGCCATCCCCATCTCCCCAGGCTTTTTCAAATCCTTGCATGCCCTGCTTCAAGGATGGCTATGGTCAGGCCGCCCTCCACCAGTATGGTTAGAGGTCATGTTTGGCCCTCCTCAGCATGGAGGCATGGGCCTGCTTGACTTCAGAGCCCATGCGGCCAAGATCTTGAGTACCTGGATTGCAGCCGTCATCGCCCCTACACTCCCCTCCCAACACTGGTCCCGCGCAGCCCACTCCAACTTCTCCCGCGCCTTGGGCCTCAACAATCCATCGAACCCCCACTCCCTGTTGAAATACCTGGCTTCACACCCATCGGCCACAGGTCCTCACAGGACTAAAACCCACTACAAATGAATCCTCCTCTCCATGCGGAGTGCTGAGTGGAGAATTTGTATCAGCGGACATACAACCCAAAGAGGCTACCCCTCACTTCAGTTCACACAAGAGGTACAGGGGCTACCCATCCATGATGGCGTGATCCCCACACGGCCCCATGTCCTATCCAGGGTGGACTACCTGGACATTATGGACATCCCTTACTCCATTGAGACCCAAAAAAACTATCTGAAAATATGCACACCATCCTCTTCTGCAGCCTCAAATCCATTCCCATGTGTGGCACTGCCTGAGGCGGGTGTACCGTACAGCTGAGCGCTCTAACGCTTTACACTCATCCTGCGTCATGTGTGGCCGGTATAGAACGCTGTTCCACCGCCTAGAGAAGTGCCCTACCTCTAAAGTGATATGGCGCGAAGTTCAACGTCTGCTGGGCCAGGATAATACATCCCTTCAGTCTATCAAGAGACATGTTTGCCCTATCAATGGCCTCCCCCCTTCCACCCTCCCTCCGTGCACTGGTGGTTGCAATCGCCATGTGGACCATCCAAACGATTGGCTTGGATGCCTTCGCAGGCTCCACCCTCACCCTCCCAGAAGCTGTCCACAGATTCCGGTCTCACTTGGTGGACCACTTTCAAGCGTGGATGTTTGGATACCTCCCACCATGCCGCCAACAGCTGGTCTCCTCATGGTTCCCAGTTTGGTTCATCAAATCAGACCCCTTCCTTCACACGTGTTCAATTGTGGCTACGGCCCCTTCACACGTTCCCCCCTCCCCATAAGTGGCGTTCCCGCTGGCAACAAGAGATAGCATCGCTTCTCTGGGGTGCCTCCCCTGTTACTACATTTTGTCTTGTTCAGGTCAAATCTGGAAGTGTCCATCCCAAGGTTGGCCTTCCCCGCAATAAATTTAAATTTTAATTTAAATTTAAGTTTGACTACGTGAAATTTTTTTATAAATTATACAAAGTAATATGAGTCTATTAAGACGTTGAAATGTTTATTTCTAAGCAAGTGTTACTTTATCTAATCTATTATATAATCAGGCCATAGATGAGATGAATAAATATATACCATTCTATACAAAAGCTTTTTATAAGAATATTTATTTAAATTATGTGAGTAAAAATAAACATCCTCAATTTTAGTTATCTTTTTGATGACTTTTGTAAAACCATACCATGTTAAATCTATAGCCATTTAGTAGGGTTTAAAGCATATACATCTGAAAGTCAGTAAGAATTTTTTGTTAGGCTATCCATCATTTTAATTCCTTTGTCCATCTGACCACAAAAATTTAATATGTTTTTTTGATCTAAAGTCTAATAATAGTATTTTTGAGTGGTTTATTTAGCTATATTCAACTTAAATCCTTATTCTCATATTGCATATTCTATGTTATGAATTATATATATATCTCTTATAAGTAATGATTCATATAAGAAATTATTAAATAACATTTTTGGTATATTTCTAATATATTAGTGTACTAAAAATAACAGCCTAATTTAAAATCAAAACGTAAAAAAATTGCAGTTACTTGTCAACTCCATACAAAGATCTGCTTGTAGATGCTTAGTAGCAGGGTTTTAACATTATAGAAGTTGTGAGATGATGGTAAAAAACTTGGCAGCTGTTCAATAATTTGGGCTATAAAGTAGACTAAAATCAGGAAAAAAAACTTTTCTTTCTCGTTGCAAACACTTTTGCAAACCATTCAATTCAAGACTAAATCTAGTTTGATAATCTCATAGAGGGGATTAGTCTGCGCCCATGTCTGGGAGCAGTTGGGCAAGCAAGGCAAGAGGAGCAGCTGGAAGCCCCGCGGCCTCTAACATTCAAAAATGCCCCGGAGAATCTGGCGGAATAGAAAAAAATCTAAAAAAACTGGCAGTCACAATTTCCCCGGAGATACTGTGTGGCAAGCACGATGTAACCAGTACATCAACACGCCACATTCTCAGCCACTTTCATTGGTGGAATTTGGAGTCTGTGTGTATCTGGACATCCAAAAAACGGCCCTATGGGAAAAATTTTTGTGAAGATGTACACAAAATTTTCCTGACCACGGTGTATGTTGCACCTCACTCCATGTCACGCGGTTGGCTTGACCTAGGTTTCAAAAGCAAAATAGCAGCAGACGAGGCTGCAGCGGTGCGCATAGTGGTTGACCTCCCCGAAGGGCAATGGGTTGTTGACACTAAACGCACCAGATGGACAAAATCAAACCAAATTTTCCTCAAATTTGACTTTTTGCCTACTACGGTAAAACGTGACATTTTGGAGCAACACCTGAAAGATGGTCTCGCCATATACGGCGAAAGCAATCTTTCAAAATGCAACGTTTCACGCTGATGCCACACCTGTGCACTGGCAAAGCCATCGCAGTTCTGACCCCAATTGAGGAGATCGCAAAGGACCTAACCCAGATCCCACACTCCACCTTTATTGACATCGCAGGGCACACCACCCACCCATTCCGGGTAACTGTGGACAGCGCGCCCCCCATTTGCACCCACTGTGACACATTCAGCTATAAGGCGCACGCATGCCCCATCAAAGAGGGCGTCACATTCCAAGAGCACCCCTCAGCAGCCATGGCCAGTGGAGAGGCGCACTATGAACCAACTGCAAGCACCAAGGAGGCTTTCCCGTGGGGAGCACAAGGCTGCTACCTATTGGTAAAGCCCATCTCCCCGCAGGAGTGGAAGAAGGCCAAGCAGGCCTATAGGACCGTTGCCAAGGAAGCGGCCAAGGCCACCACCACCATCCCACACTCACAACGCCAGGAGGACATGGAGACCTTCGTGGTGGAAGCAACTTGAGATTCCATCACCCAATCAGATTGGGAGGCCCATGCCAAACAGGCCACTCAATCTGAGGATCTGATGGGAGATTTGATCTCACCCAATCGCTGCACCCAAGCCCCGGTCAAAACTGACTTGTGACCTATCCCAACCAAAAATTTTTTTTTGCCCCACTCGACGGTGCACCAAACTTATCCGCACCGCGAAAAATTCGTCCAACGTCGGGAAAACAAAAAGCAAAGGCCAAAGCCAACGCGACTCTTTCTGAAAAAAATTAACAAAAACCCTGATAGTATTGCTGCTAATACCCATGCTGCTGTGAAAGCCCGTGGGGACCTGGAAGAGGCTGGTGGGCCCAGGGGCCCACCCCCTCACACCCAAGGAGCGATGGGGGAAACCTTCACTCTAGGGATGCTGAATATCGCCAGACTCAAGGCCTCCCCGTCCTGGGCTAGGAAACTGAGTTTTTTACAAAACAATTTACCCGTGGATATCCTGGCCATCCAGGAAACCCACTGTCCATGAGGTTCCGAGGAAACTTGGAAAACAATGCTCCTACCATCCCTATCCTTTTGGTCAAAGCACTGTGGGGTGCTAATTTGGAAAAACAATTTTCACAAATTTACATCTTCAGAAACATTCCTAAATGGCTGAGTGCTTGTTGTCACCTTCTCATGGGCTGATGTTGCACACACAATCGTCAACATTTACGCCCCAAATGGTGCACAAGAGCGTCGGGAATTTTTCTCGTCGGTCAAATCCCTCCCACTACCCCCTGATTTTTCCTTATTGGTGACATGAACTGTTGGCTAACCTCACCAAAAGACTGGTGGCCGCCCTCACTCCACGCCCCACAGGGCCACGTAGAACTACGCGTTCTAAAAGCCACCCTTGGGTTAATGGATGCACTGCCGCAACATGCCCCACTGCTCAAAAACATGACGCGTCCCCACATCCACAACAGCCAATTAAGGTCCATGACCCGCATAGACCTTATTCTAGCGCCGGCGAAATTCCAACCCCACATATCCCACTTCAAAACAACGAAATGGAATTCTCTGACCACCGACTGGTCTTGATAACATACCACTTACCCGTCACAGTTGCAAAGGCCCCACATTGGTACAAAATCCGCCCCCAGAGCTCGTGTTGCCAGGATTTTCCACGTGGGTGGAAGAGGCAACTTTGGCAAAATCGTTGTTGCACCATTTTGCGCGGACCCCATTTCCACATGGGCAACTTTCAAAGAAGACACCATCCGCCACTATCGCCATCTCTCATCCAGATGCTCATGAGCCACATTGGCGGTTATATTGCGCGCGCTGGTGGAATTGGCCCACTTGGTGTCCAACATTCCAGCCTTAGAATATAGCCCTGCATGGGGCCAGAAGTGGGCGGAGGCAGCCGCCCACCTCAATGCACTTGAAAGGCAACACAAACATCGGGTTTGTGTCCAATACAGGGCCACATGCATCACTAAAGGCAACAAGTGCACCGCATACTTCTTCAAAAAAAAATTTTGCACCACGCCAGAGCGTGGCCTGCACACAGATGCAAAGATCGGATAATTCTATTGTGGACACACCGGCTGAAGTGGCAATCGAAACGCAAAGATATTTCTCTGAGTTATACTGAGCTGAACCAATTCAGCCAGCCAAAATGGCGGAATTTCTCGACTGAGCTCATATCTGCACCATTTTCCGTTACCCGGAAATAATGAATTTGATTACTTTGATTGAATTATGGACTACCATTCGCAGTGCGCCAAACCAAAAATACCCAGGCCCAGATGGCATTCCATATGAGTTCTACAAATTATATTTTAAATTTATATCCCCATTGCTGCTAGCCTCACTCAATTAAAGCCTGTTGAAAAAGCGCCTCCTACCAGGAGGACATGAGGCCTTTACGGTCACACTCTTCAAGAAAGGGGTTAGGCTAGACTTAGCCAACTGGCGCCCCATTTCTCTAACAAACACAGACACCAAAATTTTAACAAAAATCATGGCTAACCGTTTAGGGACTGTAGCATCTGCCACCATCTCCCCAGAACAATTTGGTTTCATCCCCAGAAGGTCGATTTGGGATAACGTGCACTCTGTGGCTAATGTGTGTCAGTCCACAGCTTCTGGGGCACTTATATTCTTGGACCAACAAAAGGCCTATGATAGAGTAAACTGGGAATACCTTAGGGCCTGCCTCCAACAATTCCGCCTACCTCCCCGCTTCATTAACTGGGTGATGCTTCTCACAGAATGT
Source organism: Massospora cicadina (assembly GCA_022478985.1). NCBI lineage: Eukaryota > Fungi > Entomophthoromycota > Entomophthoromycetes > Entomophthorales > Entomophthoraceae > Massospora > Massospora cicadina. The sequence continues at coordinate 121,525 of JAKSZP010014705.1, forward strand.
GCAACAATGGCAGTGCGCGGCCCAGGTTTCCTAACGGAAGTAGTCCATCCTCAAAGGGGCCTGCGACAAGGGGACCCCCTCAGCCCACTCTTATAAAACTTCAGCCTTGACCCACTACTGCGAAATGTGAATGCCCAACTCACTGGGGTCCATGTGCCAGGCCAAACCCCAGTCAAGATGATGGCATTTGCAGATGATTGCGTGGTGGGGGTGTCTAATAACAAAGATGCACGCACGCTTGAAGCCCTCATCCAGGAATATTCCCCGGGTAAGCAACGCGGCACTAAACACCTCCAAAACCAAAATCATCCTCCTTGGTCAGTTTCAGAACTGCTAGGCCCCAGCAAGTAGTTCCCAACCTGGTCCATCTGCTCGCCCACGTCCACGCCTTACTAACTCAAAACACACCGCTCCACTGGTGCTCCCCTTTGTGCCACGACCTACCATAGGACCGGTACGCCATCTGGGCGTGTGGTTGGAGGCAGGTGGATACGCGTCAGCAGTAATGGAGTGCCATATACTGGACAACGTGACGAAGCGAATCGCCTCTCTCAGAGCCCACCCTACTACCCTCACTGGCAGTGTTGTTCTTGCCAACTCTATGCTCCTATCCAAAGTCTGGTTTGGAGCCCACGCCATCCCCTTCTCCCCAAGCTTCTTCAAATCCCTGTATGCTTTGCTACAAGGTTGGCTTTGGTCAGGCCGCCCTCCACCAGTACGGCTAGAGGTCATGTTTGGCTCTCATCATCATGGTGGCATGGGCCTACTTGACTTCAAAGCTCATGCCGCCAAGATCCCGGGCACCTGGATTGCGGCCATCACTGCTCCTACACTCCCATCCCAAAACTGGTCCCGCGCGGCCCACTCCAACTTCTCCCGAACCTTGGGCCTCAACAATCCATCAAACCCCCACTCCCTGATGAAATACCTCGCATCACACACATCAGCCACAGGTCCTCACGGGACCAAAACCCACTACAAATGAATCCTCCTCTCCATGCGGAGTGCTGAGTGGAGAATTTGTATTAGTGGACATACAACCCAAAGAGGCCACCCCTCTCCTCAGTTCACACAAGAGGTACAGGGGCTACCCATCCATGATGGCGTGATCCCCATTCAACCCCAATTCCTATCCAGGGTAGACTACCTGGACATGATGGACATCCCTTATTCCACTGAGACCCAAAAGACTATCTGGAAATACGCACACCATCCTCTGTTGCAGCCTCAAGTCCGCTCCCATGTGTGGCGCTGCCTGAGGCGGGTGTATCGTACAGCTGAGCGCTCTAATGCTTTACACTCATCCTGTGTCGTGTGTGGCCAGTATGGAACGCTGTTTCACCGCCTGGAGAAGTGCCCCACCTCTAAAGTAATATGGCGCGAAGTCCAACGTCTGCTAGGCCAGGATCAAACACATCCCTTCAGTCTGTCAAGAGATATGTTTGCTTCATCAATGGCCTCCCCCACCCTCCCTCCATGATCTGGTGGTTGCAATCACACACACACACACACACACACACACGTGTTGTCTTGGATGCCATCGCTGGATCCATCCCCACCCTCCCTGAAGCTGTCCACAGATTCCGGTCTCATTTGGTGGATCACTTTCAAGCGTGGATGTTTGGATATCTCCCACCGCGTCGCTGACAGCTGGTCTCCTCCTGGTTCCCAGTCTGGTTCATCAAATCAGACCCCTTCCTCCACACGTGCTCAATAGTGGCTACGTCCCCTACACACGTTCCCTCCCCCCTCCCCATAAGTGGCGTTCCCACTGGCAACAAGAGATAGCATCGCTTCTCTGGGGGTGCCTCCCCTGGTACTAAGTTTTGTCTCATCTGAGTCATATTCGGAAGTGTCTGTCCCATGGTCAGCCTTCCCCGCAATAAATTAAATTAAAAGTAGACTAAAATCAGGCTTTTGTTTATTAATTTAGAAGGGTATGTTAATCAATGCTTTATTAGTATAATGTCTCATAGTATTTATTTTATTTGGAGGCAAACAATGAGACAAGAGAAAATTAAGGATAAGCAGAGAATGGCTAAAGTTTATGCAAAATGAGAAATCATCCTAAAAGAACACCAAAAATCTTTTTACACTGAAATTGTTTTAATTCTTGTCAATTTTTTAAGCGCAAGTATTCAATTCAATGTGGTAATGACATAGTATTTTATCTAACCAGCCTTCTTTCAATAAAATTATTTTCTGCAGAATACAGGATTTTACTAGTTCTTTATTAGTGGGTAAAATATTTTCTCCATTAAGAACCCTTTTAAAGTTTATAAAGGGGTGTTTTCTATTAGGAGATAACACTAATTTATTCTAATGCATTGCTGACCTTCTATAGTAGCTTGTCTATTTCTCAGAGTATCTGTCTTGGATTTTTAATATTATCAAACTATTTGACATGGGACATTTGTCTCAACTAGTAAAACATGCAGTTGTCTAATATTACCCCCTTCAAGAATGTTGGGAAAGAATATGGGCGTAAAAATTGTTCATGTTCTCTGTTTAAAGTGACTCAGAGTCAAGAGACCAAATAGAATTTTTATCTTCCCTCTTATAATTAATGAAAAAAGGTCCCTTACAAATAGACCTTAA